>JBCIKM010555487.1:0-27557 GCA_039654465.1 Melibe viridis | reverse complement strand
GAGAGAGAGAGAGAGAGAGAGAGAGAGAGAGAGAGAGAGAGAGAGAGAGAGAGAGAGAGAGAGAGAGAGAATAACAAAAGAAAATGAAGATCTTGTAAACACAAGTGGCTTTAAAAATTTTGGAAAAAGCCATTGTGCAAATCATTTTATAGTATAGGTACTTTTCTTCGTGTGAGCAACCATTGAAAGGATGAAGATGGCAAAGGGGAACTAGAGATATAATATGGAGTCGAAAAACCAACAACTGAAATCCTGAGATTTAAAAACAGAAAATACCAATATTTAGCTTAAAAACACTTCTTCCTTATTAGTTTTGGGTTTTCAGGTAAGTCATATAGTTTTCTTCATTATGCATAAACCACGATAAAGATTGTCCAATGATTCATCCCTTAACTCAATCTTATTATTCCTTTTATTACCATCTTTTTCATCTTAATTCACAGATATTAAGTATTGGTTTTTTTTTTAATCAAAGAAAATTTTTCTTGGTTTACATTCATTCTAATAGTTACTTTATTGTTCTTATTGCTTTTTTGAGGTAAAGACTTGTTTGTGTTAAAGAACAAGCCTGAATTGTTCATACATTATGCTTATAGGTCCTTCAATAGGCAATACTACTTCATAATTTTTATTAACATTTAAGAAAAAATCCTAGCAATATATCAAAAGAAAGCTCAGAATGTTAGCTATGCACTGAATACATATATATTTTTAAAACAGACCCTTCTACTTGAAGAAAGAGGCAAAAGCAATGGGTGGTGGGTAGATTTTCTATCTGGGAATTAACAGTATATCATGGCCCTAGTTTTCTTCAAAGGAAATTTGCATTAACTCTGACTCATTATATAGACTTCGAAGACGTGTCTTTAATCAAGCAGTTTACTTCCTTGTCCTCCCTCCTGATGGTTTTTCTTCTTAATATGCTGAGCTTAAATAAAGAATACTGGCAAAGACACAATCATGCAGATTATGGAGAGGCATACACAGCAATTGAATCCTGGTTTTAAAAGAACAACAATCCTAATTTATCCTATTTAGAGGAGAACTACCTATATGCCAGCTCTTCTGTGCTTGAAGGAATGGAAGCTATCAGAAAAATAAAAGTTCAATTGCATAGCAAACATTTGAAGCTTTCTTATGAAACATAATTTATACAATTACCATAATTCTCAGACTACGAGCCACATCTATTTTCTCCGATCATCGAACCAACGGCTAATAGTCCGAGAATTTTGGTATTCTCAAAATTCTCATAGAACATTACAAAGATTCAGGAGTTATTGAACAAAGATTAATACATGTATTAGAAACATAGCTTTGCTCTCTATGGGATTATGCATGATCTAAGTATCAAAAGGCTTTTTTTATATTCTGCATTGCAATGAAAAAACCTATACAACTCTTATATGAAAGCTACAAAGAGTGCTGTATCAATTATGTGAACTTTTTACATCTTTTTTTATTTAGGGGGTGACCTGGTGAGGATAATGACTTTTATGGTTTTATCAGTGTTTGTTAACACACAGAAGAGGCAGGAGTGGGCTTCAGACGACAGCAGATTATTATAATCTTGCAACACATGAGTGTGTCCTATCAGAAAAGAACAATACATAGGAGGGAGCAATATTTTAACAAAAAGACTTTACATTAGTATGTCATGAAGTGGACAAAGCAAAGGCAGCATGATGCAACACACCTCCTGTATTCATTCTGACGGAAGTCATGGCATGAAATCTATTAATCAAGCCATGGGATTGTCAACACTAAACAAGGAGAAAGTATGTCAATGATCATTTATCACACCCAAAGTCAAACTTTAGGCTACGTCTTTCCAAAGAAATGCAGTTTTTGCATCTTTTTCACAGAAATTTATACATGGCCATTTTTTAAGATAAAGAAACAGCTGATTTCTGGTTTTGCCTTCCATTTTTCCATTTCACTGCTTTTAACATTTGAAAAAAAAAACGCATATGAGAATAATTTTTTTTTTTTAAGCATTTCCAGGGAACACAAGGGGGGGGGGGGTCATTTTGCTATAATAAATAATCTGAAATAGGAAATTTGAAATTGCAACACTTTTAAGTAATACTCCATAATATTATGCTTCACTTTCAAGAACAGTTAGAGACTGATGGGTCAACATAATGTAAATCAATGATTTATCTTGTACATTCCTATCAGCAAACACTCAGTTGTCAGAAAGAAATTCCGGCAAAATTATTTTTAAAATGCCAAAACAAGTACAAAAATCCTACACTGAAGGCTCTACAGTGGCAACCTATCAAGATCGGAACATAGCTGTAAGAGGGATAAGTATATTTCAATTTCCTGACATGAACAATAGCTGTGAGCAGATAGCTGAGATGAACATTTGAGCAATACCGAAAACTTTTTTGCAACACAAACAAAATGTCAAAATGTCAATTTTTCAAGTATCAAATGCTTCTTGCATAAACTTAATACAATATTATTTCTATTTCAACATCACGGACAACAAAAAATTACAGGTGGCTAGAAAATACAAAACAGGATTATATGCACCGATGACATGTTGCTTGTACAAACCAATGAAAACGTACCAATCTGTCATGGAATAGAAATGAAAATGTTTAAAAGCAACCCAAAAGATATGTAAATTGACATAACATAAATTTTTCCTCTTCAGAAGTGATGAAATCATCATCATTTTCAATATCAATCACCACACATCAGAAAACTCTAAAATTATCTGACGACACATGCATGCAGCTTAGAAAAAAAAGGTTTCAAATGGGCCCACAGTTTCTCCACAAACCAATTTTCTGACAACAAAATCAATGTATTACAACAAACCAACAAGGCGTTCAGCCAGCAAAGTAGTTGGACACCGCCACCGCCACCACCATCACCACCCCACCATCAACATCAAGTAAGTAGATTTCATATTTCAATATAATTATTACATCACCCTGTTTTGAAATCCTTAGAAAGACAAGGAAAAAAACTCGCATTATGTTTTAACCAAGTAATATTGTAAAACCATGGCAAGAGGCTGAACAGTGAATAAAACAAAGTCAGTAAGTCAGACAATATCACAGTCGGGTGGGCAACTCTTTGAGTGTCCTCCCAAATCTAGCCTAAGTCATTGCGTTGATCCACTAAACTGTGAATTTTACTTCAAACAGCCCAGCCAGCTCATAATTTGGGAACGGGTCGGTACTCAGCCATGAGACAACTGTGTAGTCCTTGTGCGGGGGGAAAAGCCTATTGCTTCCAACCACAATATTTTACCCTATGAGTTTTAAGATGATGTTTGTATGGGGGAAGATAGGGAGGGAGGAGGTCAAAATAAAATGAGATTTACATCACAATACGACATGTGTTGTAGACTTGTGCAAACCAAACTAAGCAATGGAAGTTTTGATGAGTGTTTAAGGAAATCCCCAAAAAGTAATGAGTAAAAATTTGAACAAAAAAAATCGGTGTAGGTAGGTGGGAGCTACAATCAAAGATGGTAAAAGTGAGAGCTTATGAAAGATGAAAGGAATGTTGGCAAAGGTTGGTGGGGGTAGAGTGGGGGTTAGAGTACCATAACAGCAGTTTGTTTTTTTTCCCATGCTTCAACTGAGAGCTTAATTCATTTGTAACACATAATGACAAGATGTTTTCTGCTCATGAAAAAGAATTATTTATAAAGACTAAGCTACAGATAAAACTCCCTTCATTCACCCCACATGGGAGATTGGCTTTTAGGGTCTGTGTCCCAATGGGAGACTGGGACAACACAGGAGGCTGCTCTAAGTATAATGCTGCAATGTGGTTGGCATAACAATAGCATCAACTATTTTGCATTGCAACTACTTCCAGAACAAAGATGACTGTATTTAAAAATAATTAAAAAAAAAAAAAAAACTGTGCTTGATAATGTTAACTCATTTTATTTAGGATCTGTTAGTAAAGCCTTTTTAAGAGAATAAAGATTGTGGAAAAACAATATTCAGGAATGCTGATGAAAAGATCCCAAAAAAGAGATTAGGTACTACAGTAAAAAATGTAGTATGTATGGTCAAAGTTATTATAAATATGACAAAGAGAAAAATGTAAGCAGGAAAGAAGGCTTGATACAAGAGGAGGAGAGCTAATATTATGAAAGAGGAAATAGCAACACAATCCAATCATGACAATGGGTTCGCGTTTGTTTTAATCATTGACAGAAACAAGAGAATATAGATTTAGGACAAGACTATTTCCTCTGATTATCTTAAATATATCAATAGGATCAAAGAAAATTTTCCTCAGAGCATTATATGGATTCTTTCAGCTTATTTGACAATGAAATAAAAGCAGAAAATGTATTACGCAACAGTTATTTGATGCATATTAGATGATATTTGGACATTGTTTACGCACAATGAAATAAATCTCAGTCCTTGAATAGAATGAATAGCTTTATTGGCAACCACTCCGCCATCCGCCACCCTACCCCCACCTCTTCCACAACATCACAATTAAAAACAAAAATCAATGACACAAAAAAGCAAAATAAAACAAATACAAAAGCAAAATAATTTGCTGAACAACAATAGTAGCTGTTCCTTTAAAGGGGGTGCCAGAAAAGTTCATCACAATGAGATTTTGTATGTTTTTCAGTGGTTTTGAGCACAAAAACACACAAGGGTCATAGAAGGATCCAAGGGACTTCCCTAGCAAGGATGGTATGACTTATCGGTAACAAGATAATCTTTTTGTACAGCTTCAAAATTAGGTAAACCAGAGGAGACTTTCATGAAATAAAACTATCAAATGCAAGTTAAAAATCGGACAGAATATATTTCATCTCTCTTGTTTCTCAAAACTTGATGGATATGAAATCAGAATAAGAATAAAATTGAAGGATTTTAAAGGGAGGGGTCTTTTTTTGATAAAAGTATTTTCATTCTAGCTCAAGCAAAAAGAAAATAACGATATCGGTAACATAACTAGTAATATCAGTTTCTATCAGCGCAATGATAAAAAGCTCTACACAAAATTCCTCGATCAAGAAAAAAGAACAACATCTACTAATGATACCTAATAATTTTTAACTTATTGAAGAAAATCAATACTTTTCTTCACATATAAATATCATTTAGGGAAGCTCATAATGGCTCTCTTCCTGACAGATCTATTTATAAATAACACTTGAATGTCCTACTCTCTTTCCCCTGCAAGCTGCTCTAAAAATAATAATGCATAATATACCTTTTCCCCAGCAAATATGAAAGTCTTCTAATTCATATTCGGAACTGTCCAAATAAAAAAACCCAGCATTTCCAGAGCAAATTCAGCAGAAAAATAATATTACCATCATGACGTCACACGAGAATGTAAAAGAATGAATGAAACATGATAAGATTTTATTGGATGGTGCCGTATTTGTATTTTCAGTGGTGTGAAGGTGTCTTAGTGAATGCTCTTGCAATTACATTGTTTTTGTCTGACATCCAATAGGTAAAATTAATTGTAATTTTTTTTCTCCAGAATTTGCACTGGCAATGTCCTATTTGATTTGGATAGCGCCAAATATGAATTGGAAGATCTTCACATTTAAGGTGTAAAAACAACAAGAACCAAAAAAAAAATATCAATGATAATAATGATAATAATAATAATGAGGAACAATAATAATAATAATAATGAGGAATAATAATAATGATAATAATAATAATAATAATAATAATAATAATAATAATAATAATAAGAAGAAGAAGAAGAAGAAGAAGAAGAAGAAGAAGAAGAAGAAGAAGAAGAAGAGGAAGAATAAGAATAATCATGCACATAACCTCAATAATTAGATAAAGATCATGATTATCATAATTGTAATAATACTTATCAGAGTCATAAGTACTGGGTGGGCCAACAAAGAAAAGAGAAAAAAAGAAATATCACGAGATTACATTTTGTTATTTCACTTGCACTGACATTGATTAGGAAAATTTGCAAAAACCTATCAAATTATGTTACAGCTTAAATGGAATGCAATATTAGATACAAGGGCAGTTGTCCTATGAAGCAATAAGAATAGAAATATTATGGGTGCAGTTGCAAAATGTAGAAAATGAATTAAAAAAAAAAAAGGAAGAAGAAAAAAGTAAAGAAAGAAAGAAAACATAATTCTTGGCTATATAAAAACTTTTTGAGTACTTACTATTTTACAAATACACATAAATTTTATGTGAGGTTTGCATACACATAATGAAATAATATCATCATTTACAGACTCTCTTCTTGTAAAAATCTTTCTCACACATCAGATCATAGACTCATGGCAGAAGTATCCTTATGTTCACAACAAAATCCAAACAAGTTAACAGTCAACACATGCCACCACGGAAGATAATATACCTCCAACCAAAATAGAAGATCCCTTAGCTTAGTTTAGTATCATAGGCAGTTCAAATGAAAAGGTAAAATGTGAACATTTCTGCTAACCAGTATTTTCATCAGTTAGCAAATACAATAAACTACATGACAAATTTAAAATCAACTGTGTCCACTTTTGGCATAGAACATGAGGGTTGACATGGAGGCATGGCAGGCATAACAAAATGCACTGGCTTCAGACAATGTTCCATTAGCCGTTCCTCAGATGTACTCGCTCCAAACAAGGCAAATTTTAGTAATTCTTAGGATCTCTTCACAGATAGTAGATTTTGCCTGATGACAGACTATTCTTCACAGACAGTAGCTTTTGCCTGACGACAAACTGTTCTTCACAAATAGTAGCTTTTGCCTGATGACAACCTATTCTTCACAAACACTAGCTTTTGCCTGACAACAAACTATTCTTCACAGATAGTAGCTTTTGCTTGACGACAAATTATTCTTCACAAATAGTAGCTTTTGCCTACCAACAAACTATTCTTCACAGATAGTAGCTTTTGCCGGACAACAAAATATCACATTAGGTGGAAAAAGTGTGTTCTTCAACTTTTAAAAGGCCACACCTTGAACACACACACACAAATAGCCATTGCAGCTTTGTGATCACAAAACACTTCCCATGTTTTGAGAGTTTTATCCAATTTTCTCTTTAAGTACATTAATAAATAAGTGTTTCTCAAGCAAATTATTTGTTAATAAAGATTTATAAAATCAAGTTTTGCTAAGGAAATTCTTTATTGATTCTAGTATAAGATATTGTTATTAAAAAAGGTTGTGTCATTATTAGGGTAAGTGTGCAAGTACCTGCGGGTGGCGTTTAAGGTGTTCTTTGGTGTAAACAGATAGCATAAAATACATAAAGCGATAAGGCTATAGCAGTCAGACCAAAGGGAACGAAAGAAACTTTCCATGCATATAATCGTGATCAAGAAAAAAAACAAAACAAACAAACAAAAGGAGCAAAACAAAAGCAGTTGCTCTCGTAAATTATTTACCTTCAAAGTCAAAAAAAAAAAAAAAAAGAATACGTTAGAAATAGGCAGAAAACACACTTATTTTCAATTTTAAGGTGTTTCAGACAAGAAAGGATGAAGAAATTGCACATCCTCCTCCTTTCAAGACACCTGTTGCATTTCTTTAAATACACCACAAGATTTCATCGACAACATCTCGTCCACCTCCTATTGGAATGTATCGCTAAACTAGCAGATCAGAGAGTGTTTGAGCTTTTTATTGACTTTGTGTACAACAACATCTACACCATGTATTAAATCCTGTTCACCATTGTGTCTACCACATGGGTGCTAATGGATGAAGCTGGAAAAATCTCAAACCCAGACTTGACTGCCCATCAAATATCAGCCTGCAAGCATTATGCACCAGCATGCTTACTTCGACTGACTGCACAAAAAAAAAGTTTTGTTGGCAAAGTGCACAACATATTATTCAATAATATAAACATCAACTATAATCAATTTGACGGCGGTAGAGAAACCAGAATGCTCATTTTGTTGGAACACCATCAAATTGCAGCACGGTGGCATCCCTCAATGTTACTATCTATAGAGGGCATTGAAACCAACTATTTATTTAAGTTATTTGACATTTAAAATCAACAAGAAATAACATGATTTTAAATCCATTTGATCCATGCCAAAAAAAAAAAAAACCATAAAAAACTTAACTTTTTAGTGTTTCGAAATTATAAAAAATCAAACCATAAAAACAATTTATAGCTGTAGTGAAATAAAAAAAAAAAAGTGTCAAAAATCGAGATATTTCAAATGTTATATTGCAAAGTAATAAAAATATGAATCATAACAAAAATAGCAGTATTGTTTCAAATCAAGGTAAAAAAGTCTAGAAGATATGGAATCTAAATTACATTGCAGAGAACTTGAGATTTGAAAGCAAATGCCAGATGATCATCAAGTGGACTCTAATAACATTATGATTTTCGGATCATTTCAGACTGAGATTGAAACGCAGACAAATGAAAACAGTGAGTCCATCAGACAAACAAAATCAGGAGAGAAAAAGTCTCAACAACCACCTTGTGGCCGGAAGTAAAAAAAAGATTTCATTTTATGTGTGTGTTTATTCCTTGCTTTTTTTTTTAAGCGAAACATTATGTGCACTCAGCAGTAGCTAAATAAAACCTCAACACTAAAAATTAGTCATTGACTGGATTTCTTTGGTCAAGCATATGCGCTTCCTTCTCAAACAACTAATGGTTTGCAAAGTATGTTTCATATCATTATACAACACCATCATATTGTTTTGGGAGGAAGACAAGCAAAAATGACTGAAAAAAATGGCTTTTAACAATATCTGTAATGACTAGACTGAATAAGTTTAACCTTAACATGGACAAACTGAGAAAAAGCTAAAATAAATCTTTTACAAAAAAAAATAAAAAAATGTACGAACATCTTGCATCCAAGGAAAACAAACTGCCCTCTGTGTAAAATATTTGTTTAAAAATTCATCACACTAATGTACAGTTGATTTCTCCCCAACACTCAAATTTCTTCTTTAATCCTATTTCAAGAAGATCTGTTTACAGCTAAAAAAAGCAAGGGAAACAACTACTAGTCTGTTGGTGTGCTATCACATAGTAACACTCTTAACTAATCATTTTATGAGACAGATCACTGGTGTCTAAGTTTGTATAATCCGTGAGAAATTGTTGGGTTTTTTTTTTCAACACAAAGACCAAAAAATAAAATTAGTTCTTAGTATTCATGAATATACCACTCTTTCCACCATGAGTGGTCGTCATGAGACAGTCAATAAAAAAAAGGTTTTTAACTATGAGACGATTGGTGGGAAAGATTAGAGAGATCTTAAATTAAATAGATGCTGACATGAAATATTCTAAAACTCCTCTTATTTGATGCTGAATGCATTCCATCAGCATCTAATCTTTATAAATGCAATTCTGATCAGATGCTCAAAAACACTTGCAAGCAGAAAGACAGAGTTACACAGACAAAAATGAAATACAAATATGTGTCAAATTTCAGAGCTGACATTCAAACCGAAGGCACAAATGAACAGTTCAGCCACCAACCACAACCCACATCCACCAGCTCAATTCTTCCAGGGGTAGATCTCATTTATTTCCCATTGTTGATTCACGTTGCCCTTGTCACATGGCTGGAGATGGAGTTTGTCATCAATGGTTGTTCCAACACACTTCTCCAATTTCGTGTGTCGGATCATCCCAGATTCCTGGGGATATTGAGACTATTATTAAAACCTCTAAAGAATTGTTCTATGATTAGCATTCTCAGAACAATGAAATGCTATTAATAAAAGATAAGCACAGTAATGGAATGTAAAAGGAAATTTGAAAAACTAGGCATGTTCTGGAATGAAGTTAGGAAGCCACTCTCTATTATTCCATTTTGTTGTTGTTGTTGTTGCTATTTTGATAGCTTTCTTTTTTAATTTTCAGCATCATTCCTAAAAATTAAATACGAAAGTATTAAAGAAGTTTTAAAATATATTTCTCAAGCCATTTCAGAGCACAATAAGTGGTCTTCATATACTAAAAAAAAAAAATGAACACATTTAAATGCGATAAAAAACCCTAAAGAATAGAGTCTGAATCTTAAATACCAATCGATCCATACTTAAGGTGGAGGATGTGTCCTTGATTCAGCAGCTCAGACCTACCTTGTCAAACTGCCAGGGCCCATCAGGCTGTATCGGGCACACATGGATGTGCAGTGTGTCCTCGTTCTCTGGCAGGATGCAGCGTTCTCCAAGACCAAGCTGGCCTTTGGCATTGATACGGAATAGCTAGCAGGAAATAAATACAAGGAGTGAATTCATACGGAGTGAGTTGATACAGAATTGCAAGCAGGAATTAAAATACAAGGAGTGAAATAAAATTAACTCTAATTTCATGAGACATTTCACTCTCAAAGCGATGCATGCTTAAACTTTGTCATAGGTTTCATGCTTCGGTTTGGGTTTTTTTTCGTTTCAAAATTGAATGAATGGAGAAACTGGGCATCTTCAAGACCAAAGTCCTTGACAATCAGCCCAAATCCCTTCGCTTTTAAAAAGTCAAATAATTTTTGCACTTGCAGAAATACAACCCTTTGAATTTTCAAGACCAGGAAAATAATCAGACCTTCTTCTTAGATTCTTAGTTGTGCAAAGGTTTCTAATTCTTCAAGAATACCGCTTGCAAAAACTGATGGGGACTGTTTAATATAAATCCTATGACAACTTATTGAAGTGAATATAGCTAATCATGCAAAAGTCTCAACCTAAGAAAGCTTTCATTGTTTAAAAACAATTTTTTAAAAAACAAAAAAAACTTACTCTAACATCTATCGGATTAAAGAGATTATTTAAAAGAACAAGAAAAAAAAGAGGTTGGGATGAGCAAATTTTAGCTGTGCAAAATGAAGTTACATCTTTTAAAAAAGATATTTTGTCTCCATTAGCACTTCAATAATCTGATCCTAGCGGGTTTGTCACTGAAAAGTTCAACAGTATCTCAATATTGATAGCAATCTTAGGGGAGTAGCATATTCCTATATATTTTAAGAAAATTAACCCCTTAAATACACCACGACCCCATGAGGTAAATTGGTTCACTGGTCTTTCCCAATGAGCAGATACCACCAAGGCAACAGCAACTATTGTTTGGCTTAAGATCAAGTAATACCCCATATGTATTTCTCATTATGCCATGTAAGATTAGGTACAGTGGACTGATCATCTGCCTGTCTTCATTTTTTGTGATCCAAAGTTTTTCCCCGCTCCTAGGAGCTGGGACCTGACACTGCTAAGGCAGTATGCAAGGAAAAGGATAACAAAATAACAAAACAAATACACCAATAATGTGCATAATCCGTAGTGGAAGGAGGTGCTCAGGGAAAAACAACTAATGGGTTTGAAACAAATAAAAGTAAGCGATAAAAAAAAGACATTTTCACCAAATGAAATTAAATTAACATTTGATTGAAATAAAGATTTGAAAATAAGTATTAAAAAAAAAGCCAGGAGACTTCGACCAATTTAAAAAAAAAAAAAAAAAAGCGTTTCAGTGCAAAGCAAAGAAGACAACTCGCAATCTCATCTGTTTCGGATCAAATTTTTTTTTTCTATAGGCTGAATTCATGATTTATGGTCAGAGCAAAGCATCGTAATTTCTTACTTCAGACAATTTTTGTGTTCAAAACATTCAGGATGGATTTTCATACTTCATTTATTCACTCTTTCTTATTTTCAGTCAATTAATTAGTAAAAAAGTAAAACTGCCAACAGTACAACACAAATAGTGACCATTCAATAGAGGCGATATATTGCTTTATGTCTGGGAAAGATGGGGGAATGGCACCGATGTATCGGTATACGTCAAAAAAAGATGGAGGAATAGCACCAATATATCAGTTTATGTACGGAAAGAATTGAGATTTATTTGTGCTTTATACAAGACTTTATACAAACATAACCCTTTGCTTCAATGACACTATAATAGATTGGACAACCCTGATAAATGTTAATAATTCTCATTATTCCATTGCAAAAACAAAACAAAACAAAAAAAAAACCTATAAAAATTGAGGGTTTGCTGTATTTAGGTGGACAGCTGTTTTAATACAGAAAAAAAAAGCAATAAAACTTTCCAAATTGGAAGAAATAATTCAGTTTTATGCCATAAAATTTGAAAATAAGTTTCCACCTATGGTGTCCATTTCCAACAAAAGTGATTTTCAAATGAACTTTTTTTTGCATCTCTTCCCAAGAAGTGAGCTCTAGTTTTTAAAGCCACCATTCAAAGACTGGATGAAATGTCTCTTGCCCAATTCAATTAACTTTCTTTACTTTTTCCCAAGTTCAAAAGAGGATTTTTTGTATGCTTTTTAGAGCAGGCTGATCTTTAAAAATATGCATCTTTTGTCCTAGGTGTTCATTGAGAACCATGAGAAGGAAGCTTGGTACATCTTTTACAAACAGATTGAATTACTTCACCAGGAATAGTTTGAATTCCTTTGGCTGATTCCAACGCATAACTTTATTTGCGATAGTACACTTACACAAACTCTATATTCATAGATCCAAAATACAGGGAAGGAGAGTATTGGTTGAAAAAAAAGGGGAATCAAGTTGCAAAATTTTTGAGTTCTCTAAAACAAAATGGGCCAGGTACATGTGACTACAAAATCTATGAATCTGTACCTGAAAGAACCACGCATGAATGTTACACTCTTTCAAACCTAACACCTTGTGCATACCAGGTGACGACCAACACTTTGTTCCTCGCTTAATCTGTTTGTATCACCATTGGAACCATCCATTCAAGGATGAAGAAAACATTTATGAAGAAAGGATTAAATCATGTGGTCAAAGTAATGCATACATTCTAGCCACAGTTGCTGGATGTAAACAAGATCAAATGATAGGGTCAGATGTGTGGAACAACTTAAAAGTAATTCTGGTTCCCAAAAGCAGATCGAAAGACAAAAAAAAAAAAAAAAAACTTAAAAAAAAAAATACATATCAAAGCCATACAGTCTATAATTAGATATTAATTTACAAATAATGACTTTATGTTCTGTTCTGTTCACCAATCCAAGCCTATCAAATGACCCGTCACACCAGTAGAATGAGAAAGAAATTTCAGACATCTTGAGGCAGTCCAACAACTGAATTATCTAATTTGGTTACCAGCACAATTTGTGGTCAAAATAGACCATGATATGGAAGTAAAAGTGAGTTTCCTCCTCTACAATTTCTTTTTCTGCAATGATTAATTTTAAGAGAAAAAATGTGAAATTTTTGACAACCTCAAAATTTGTCTTTGAAAATCCTTTCCTCTTAACCAAAAATACAGTCAAAATTAAGTGTAGATCGACATAAACATTTTGACTGTATCTTTGCTTCACATATTGTCCTAATAATAATACTTTTACACAAGCCTTACCTGGTTCCCACCTTGACTATGGCAAAAGAAAACGCCAATGGGGCCTCCATGGACAGACTGACCAATAGTGTCCCAACACTTACGGTCAGTGCCCCTATGACGAACCTTAAAAAACATTACTTGCAGGGGTTATAAAATGTTTTGACTGATCATATTGACCAGCAGTAAATGACATTGAAATGAAATTGAAAACAATAAATTAAAAAAAAAATTCAAGCAATTTAACTAACAATTTCTCAGCATTTGTATGAAAAGTAGCTAAATATTACACAGTACAATCATTATCAATTGAAAATAAAATTATAACCACTATTTAATTTCTATTGACTAAAAATCAAAGTTCAGTCTTCCTACATAGTCAAATCGGACAAAAAATCAACTCAGGTACAGAGGATCATTCCAAAGAAAAGAGGCTAAAAAGTATTTAAGGTTTTCATCATCTGAATTGATTTTGACGTTTTTGTTTCAATTTCTTTTCATAGTACCATACCACAACAGATTACAGCTTGCCGTTGACTTTAGTCAGTGAGTTGAGATATTAGATCACAAGAATTATCAGATCAGTATAAAAACAAACTGATTAAGCAAAGCACTTGTACTGCCAAACATGACGGCTGCTTTTCTGTCACAGACTGAAACAAAACAACCTTAATTTTATTCGTCTTTTCAAAAGACAGAGTAAATATCCTTCTTGAAAAGACAATGTTCAACTAAAATTTTATAAGAAAAACTCACCTCTCCCCATGCAACATTTGGTGGAAGTGCAGGGAATTTGTCGTAAACATCAAAAGCAACATTCTCCATAAACCACTTAAAGCTCTTGCATTTTTTCTCCTCCTTCATCCGCCGCTGTTCGCTGACATCTCCATATGGAGCACCCCTGAGCCAGGGCTCCCGAGCATAAAAATATTCTTTGAACTCATCCTCCATCCACACCTCTATCACTCGTAGATAGTTCTGTTATTATAGAGAGAAATATATAAACAATCCATTGTATTGGTATTATATGTAAAGAAAGGTCTGGACTCTCTGGTATTTGCTTTCAATAGAATGGAGGTTTTCAAATAAATTTTCATGAATAATGTTGCAAATCATCCATTAATATCATCCTTATCATCACCATCACAAAAATCATCATCCTCATCATCATCTGTTTTGTTTTGTTATCTGTATCCCTTTATACTGCCTCAGCAGTGTCGGGACCCATCTCCAAGGAGCCAGGAAGAACTCTGGATCACAAGAAATGAAGACAGGCAGAGGATCAGTCCACCATACCTAATCTTGCATAGCATAATGAGAAATACAAGGGATATTACTTGATCTTAAGTCAAACAATAGTGGCTGTTGTCTTGGTGGGATCTGCTCATTGATAAAGACCAATGAGCCAATATACCATAGGGCAATCATGATCATCTATCATCACTAAATACAGTATGAGTAGGCAACTTTTAGAATTAAAACACACAAAGTCAGTAGCACATATCACCATTACTCGACCAAATCCATTATGTCTAAAGTACAAAAAATTACAGAGATCAAACAAAAGGAGAAATATCTTGTAAGCTGCTTCACGATTTCTTTCTTTCAATTCATTTTTAAAACAATTTAAGTTGTATGCAATTCCTGAAAAGATGCCCTTACAGCATAAGAATGTGGTACTTTAGGCTGGGGATAGCGTTTCTTTGGGGCTCCTCCCACTCTAGGGCCTCGGTATATATGACCTACATGGGAGCAGGGCACCCATTCAGAGCTTCCTCCACACATCCATACCTGGGGAGGAAAGGACAGGCAAGAGAATTTTAGAGGTGGAGATGATTATTTAACTCTTTTCATACCAACAGCGGAGACAACCTCTCATGAAATCAAAGTTCTCTTGATAATGATACCATTTCTAAGAAAAGCTAGAACAATTTTAGAATTATACTGAACAAAACCCCAAATTTAGCTGATATGGGATAGCTAATTGGATTTTCATTGTGATAAATAGACAGAAACTTCATTCACCCTTTTGTTTTGTTATCCCTATCCCTTCATACTGCCTAAGCAGCGTTGGGACCCAGCTCCAAGGAGCCGGGAAGAACTCTGGATTACAAGAAATGAAGACAGGCAGAGGGTCGGTCTACCATGCCTAATCTTGCATGGCATAATGAGTAATTTAAGGGGTATTGCTTGATCTAAGCCAAACAATAGTTACTGTAGCCTTGGTGGCATCTGCTCATTGATAAAGACCGATGAGCCAATTTACCACAGGGCAGACCCTTTTGTATAGAATGGTTTCAAGAAAATAATCAATGTCCATAAAAAAGGCAGCCCTTACTTTAAAAGCTAATTCATAGTTTTCTCCTCCCCAAATTTTCAAGCCAGGATCATAGGCTCCCATTTCAAAGAAATATGCTCTGTCCATTGCCAAAAGTCCTCCTGCATGAGTTGGTGACCTGTAGGATTAAATAAAATAAAAATACACATTCAAACAGAGGGTAAACAAAATAACCATTTACAACTACTTTCTTTAACTCAAAGCTTTAATTTCAATAAAAAAGCCTAACATGCCAGTAAAAAAAGGCAAACTGTTGAATACAGCAAAAGGATTAATACACAGGTTCTGCCTCATATCAGCCTATTGCAAATCATTTTAGATGGTTTATATCAGTATATCTTTTTTTTTTTTCATGTTAAAAAATATAGAGGGTTTACTTTTCATTTTTAGAGCTTATCAAGGAAAAAATTCGATTTTAATTGTCACTAATGCCATTCTAAGCGATTTCCAAGTCATAAAATGGATCACTAAACAAAGAATGTGCTGCGTTTTTCAACTTTTTTTTCAGAACCTAAGGCTTTGTAAACTCAAAACATTTGTAATAATAATAATGATAATAATAATAATAATAATAATAATAATAATAACAACAATAACAATATTACTACTACTACTAATAATAATAACAATAATAAATCTTCATCGCCCTCAAACAGTAACAATTTTTCTTTTGGTAACCATTTAAATTTCATTCAGCTAGAATTGTTAATCCTCAAGAATGAATAAAACTTACTGATACGGTTCACTAGGATGTTCCCTCTGCTTTAAAATTTTCTCAGGCACAAGGCCTTCCTTATAAAGGAACCCCCACTCAAAGATTCCACGGTGAAGGTTGTGATCATAGGTGGGATAATAGGCCAGGTTGTCCCAGTTTATACCATCTACTATTGGCACTGCTAATATTGTTCTGCAAAGAGCATTTGCAATGATAGAAAAATCTTAAAGTATAAAGAATATGAATACAACTTCAATCATAGTGATCTAAGTTCTCTGTATAAATAAAAATCTGTACTGCTAAAAATTGTTTCAGTTTCCTCTATCCTTAATTTTTAAAATAAATTTTTTCAACTTAATTTTTTAAACAACACGGTTAGTTCTAATGACAAAAATACTATGATAATTACAAACGCTATATACTTTATTTGAAAATCATCTCTTTTGTAGGGATACAATATGTTCAATACAACATGACAAAAAAAACTATGAGCAACACTATAATTTTCATAAAACTATAAAAGAATTTTTTTTATAATTATAAAAGATTATTGTTTAAGTTTTATGTTAAAATATCTCCTCTTAAGCTTTACATCACAATTTGTGAGACTATATAAAAAAAACAACAACTCACGAATGCAAATCAGGTAACTCTTTAAGAAATCATTAAATTATATTTTTCCTTGTCAAACCTGATGCGAGAGCTGATAAAAGTTTTAAAAAGTGCTCTTACCTGTCATACTTGATTCTGGCCAGCAGAGGAGGAAGCCAGTTCTTGTTGCACTCACAGTGAGCATCTAAAAACACAATAACGTCTCCCGTGGAGTGCTCGGCCCCCTTGGTCCTGGCAGTGATGAGGCCGAAGCGCTCAGGATTTCTATACAGTTTGACCAGGCCATTGAACTGCTTGATGTAATGCTCCAATTTTTCCCCAAGAAAATCTGAAGGAGAAATGGCCATCAAGTCATGCATTGAAGATTATAAAAAGTCAAAAACGTGAAGAACTTATATAACTGTGTTTTTTCCCCATGATGGAGGGGGAATAAAAAAAAAGAAATGCAGAAGAAAAAAAAATGAATAAATCTATGGAAAACTATTCAATATGAAATTAACAACTTACAAAACTCATAATGCTGAGAAACACAAATTTTCATAAATTAACTACATATTTCTAATCTTGATAAGCGCAATATTTCAAGAATATTACCATAATCACTTCCATCATCAATGAGAACAACTTCTTTCAGAATCTTTGGTGGTGACGTATGGATGACACTATGCACGGTTCGCAAAAGGGTTGACCAGCCTTCATTGAAGAAGACAATAATTACACTGGCAGAGGGAAGATCCTCTGGGTAGTGCCAGTATTTACATCTGAAATAAAATATATGAGATTTTTATTTCAAAGTGTTTTCATAAGCCCTCTCCCCCTCTAAACCTTTTAAACGGTAGCAAGTAACAATATTCAAGCACAGTAATCACTACCCATGAACATGCCCCTATGGAGATCAAAACTAGTATTCTAAAACAAATTGTGTTCTGTGGCAGATAGCAACTGAGATTTTCCACAACCGACTCAGTATTTAACCCATTAAATCAACCAAAATGGGTTAAACATGTAAAGCAGGAAAGGGGAAAGGGGGGGGGGGGGGTGTGGATATTTTAACCATTGACTTCCCATTCATCCACTTCTACCTGCTAGTCTTACAAAAGGAGGAATAAAGATTTATTCCTTGATCAAAATCCACACAAGCCAATAATCTCAGACTTCATTGACAACAAACGCTTTTGATGTGAGTAAAGCAAGAGCAGATAGAGCATTGACACAGGTGTGATATGTGTTTGCCTACAGATCTGTTCAAATAGGCTCTTGACTGTTGTTTCAATCTCCTAGCTGAGAGTCACAAACAGAGGAGATAAGAGTATTTCTCACCATAGTCTTATCACTGACTGTGTGAGAAGCCTGTTATACAGCAATGAAATGGTATTCTACCCACAGCCTGATAGTAACTGGTTCGGTGAGATGCCTACCTATCATGTAAATGCTTGTGAACACAGCTGGGAAGCTGTAATTAAAGACAATTCAAACTGATGAATATATTCAAAAAGAAAATATTTCAAAGTTTAATGCCTTAAAACTATGAGCGATGCAATGGCATGTCATAATCTCCACCATTAAAACAGAGGGATATATTCAAGATGCCAAAATTCTAGAACAAATAAAAGACTTTAGCTTTCCTTTTGTGCTGATAAACCATTTCCCAAGAAAGCAGATAGACTACCCTACTTACTCATCCATTCTGGTATCTGGTAAGGTTCTGTTCCAAGCTATTTTGTCACTTGCAACCATGTTGAAGCCATATTCCCTTGTTTGCTTATCAGCCTCTTCCTTTTCCTCCAGACTTGTCACTACAGGCTTACCACCTTCCCCTGAACAGAAAAAAAAAAAAAGCCTTAATTTTATCATCTACTTCTTTTGCAAGAATTCTTAAGATTAATGAGAAACCAAAAGCTAAACTACTTACTAGCATTGAAGATAAACTAGAAAATTGTTACTACTTGAAACCTAATATTCCAAATGTTTTGTATTCCTTTTCATTCTTCTCTAACTTATTTCCAAATAACCTGATTTTGTCATGATATGTCACAGTCAGAAATATCACAAGAAGCATTTGGCAAAAAACCCACATGTATGACAAGAAGAAATTTTCCTCCAAAATAAAACACCAAATATATTGCCAATTTACAAAATCAACAATGAATGAAATCTTATTGATTCTAGCACAGCATATTTACCTGGCCCCTCCCGTACAATATCTGGGGGTTCATAATTTCCTCTCACTCCTTTCTTGAACACAGCCTTTTCACCATAGATTTTCTGTGGGAACTCCATTGTGTCAACATTTTTAGCATCTTTCAAATTTAGCGGAGGCGCGATGAAATTCTCCTGAAGAGGTCCTTTTAGGTGATGTTGTGGAGGAAGGATATCCTATGCACACACACACACACACACACACACACACACACACACACACACACACACACACAAGGAACAAAATTGCAGAAAGTCAGTAAGTTGGGTTTTTTTATTTTAAAAGGAGGGGATCATGAATGATAGCAAACTTGAGTCAAAAGTTGTTTGAGCCTAAAAAAATCAGTAACTTTCATGCACTAAGTTTCCTTATTGATGCAGTTCATTTCGTTTTCTAAGCATGAGATTTTCATTTTATTTCATTTAAAAAACACATTTTAAAAAGTGAAGAATAGAGGAGCTGGCACTGGAGGGTGTGCTGTGGCATGTCCTGGGTTTGATTCCCTCCCCAAAAGACTTCCTGTGATTTTTTTTTCTCTATAGCTTTGACTCAAATCAGCACTGTGCCTATACTATTTTCTGTTAATTTTCATTTTAAAAAGTTACATACTGTAAGCCCTTATAATTTGATAATAACCATACATCAATTAGACCTGGCTTTCATACAAAATGAAAAGAACAGCTTAAATATTGATCACAGCCCATTACAAAATTGTCAGGCTTACCGACAGTCTTTGGACAAAAGGTGACTTTTTCTCCTTTGGATGGGTAGAACTATATATTATATAGAACAGGAATAATAAGGTGAGTACAGCAGCACCAAATCTAACCAGTTGTTTCACTTTGATCTCCACAACCCTCATTGCTGCAAAGTATCAAATCTGACTTGGGAGATAGAGTGAAATAAAAAAGGCTCTTTTGCACGATTCCAGAATATACATCATTTATAGTTTCAAAGCATGAAAAAATATATATAAACATGATCGAGAGTTAGACCTTTAATGAGCCAGGAATAAACGAATCTTCATAATTTATTTGCTTATAACAAACAAATTATCGAATAATCATTAATTTATTTTTAGAAACATGTTAAGAGAGGGGTTAGCATGGTTGTTACGCATTGCTCACTAAATACCCAGATGATTTATTCATTCATATCCACTGCACTGCTCGCAACTCTCGCTCTCATATTGTGCAGCTTGGTGCAATTGCTGATTTATTAAACCATGAAAAGAAAACCATTCGTTTATTACCCTACAACTGTAAGACCTGACTGTCAATTGCGCTGCACGCATCTTTAAGCTGAGATCTCCTGGAACCAAATAGCTGTGCAAGAGCAGGTTTGAGGGCAAAAGGTAAGGTTTCAGGGTTGTTTACAACAAAAAATAACATAACCCCTGACATTATCTGTGTCTATTTGATTATATTTAACCAATGATATTTTACAGAAAGGGTCAAGTGGCTATTCATTTGAATATTCTCCAACTCATAAAAAGGATTTCTGGGTTGAGAGAATTTTGTAACTGTCATATACCTAGATCCCCATTTTTACAGCAATAAGATAATAAACTACTAAAGGAGGATATTCCTCCTCAGACTCTAAAACGGAGAATTGCCTCGAATCTGAGGAAAACCATCAGCACTAACATACCTAAGTTGTAAATTACATATTCCACAGAGATGAATTTGTCCAATATTATAAGGACAGCCATATTTATATGGTTATTCACCACAACTCCACAGAAACCTCATTAGATAGTATTACCCAGAAGAAAAAAAAACACAAAGAGCAAGGAAAAGATTTCTCTGTAACAGCTGCATACAAGTGAATTAATTGGAGTCTGACTCTCTTCATATAATCCATTCAACAATTGTTTGTACAGTCGATACATCCCAATAAAGTCATTTCTATTCAATACAAAGATAACAGAGTCAAGGAATGAAAACAAAACAGGATTCCTATACTGATTCTTCGGATTTTTCTAGACGATGTCATGTTGGACTCACTCGACAGAAAGCGTGCAGTAGATCCCACGTAGAAGACTCACACTTTCACCTGTAAACGTCTGTACCTCTGCAGGTTTGTTCTTTTTCTTTGCAGTGTTGGCAACAAGCTCTTTCAATAAGAGTTACGTTTTCCTGACTACCTGAACCCGGAAGAATAATAATTCTTCGGCTTTTTTCGTACTCCATTTATTTTTGTTTACTTTCATTTCTTCGATGAGATCAAAAGACAAGGCGAGATCCAAGAAGACACACCCACTCATACTCATTTTGTAAACACATCGTATTCAACTGCTTGTTCGCTTGAAATCTCAACGCATTATGGGTGGCATTTGTTATTCCGTGTATTTGAAAATAACTCCTGGGATAGTCTGAGAGTTTTGAGAGTTTAGATGCCATTGGAGGACGACGTGAGTCACAGCCTTTAGAATCAGGAAAACTGACACTGTTCAGATCAGTTTTGGCTATAGAGCGTATCGGGACGCTTCATACTAAGGTAATTGATTTAAATTTATGAGACGATAGAAACGAGGGATTAAATTAGATTGCAACTAAAGGTTTCTCTTTTACTTTTTGCCTGTTTTTGATAGATAGATGCATGAAAGGTTGTCATTTATCCTGTGTTTGCTTTTCTTCTTTTCTTCTTCTTCTTCTTTTCTTCTTCTTCTTCTTCTTCTTCTTCTTCTTCTTCTTCTTCTTCTTCTTCTTCTTGTAGCTTGATGCAAGGAATACTTTTTAGACTAATAGTAGTCCTATGTTTGAAGATAATCGTGACTTCAGAATTTATTTGGAATTTTACCCTGGGTTCTTCTTCTTTTCTTCTTCTTAACCTTGGCCAGTTTTGGGTTTAAAAGCTCAACTTCTTGAAAGGTGGCTGGTTGTTTTTCGGACTGTGTGCTTTTATAGAAGCTCCTATAGCAGTTTAGCAGGTGATGAATCATATGAAAGCTTCCGTAGAACAATGGAACACAATGAACTGAACTTTTCAGGCAAAAATCCTTTGTCAAGAGAAAAAATAAAGAGAAGAATTAGATGAAAAAGTCAGGGAGCAACCAACTTAAGTTAGAATATCAAGGTAATTAATATGGATATGAAAATGTGCACCACATCAGGTTCAATAAACCTGCTACAGATCAAAGAAGGAAAGGATAGAAAAACAATCACAGTGAGTGATTACGCAGTGAAGAAGCCGGTAGGTGGAAAAGATAGTTAAGTATGAAAGGAGCAGTGAAGAAGGTGTGTTTGTTGGGGGGGGGGGGGGAGATGACAGGACTCTGACCAATGATGTAAGAACCAAGTCAGATTTGCACATGTAAAACCATGGGCTAGCAGTGTGTCAAGCGTCAGGCTTAAGCTGGGTTCTGTTTGTCTTCTGTCTGGTTTACCATTTTTAACCAACATTTAAGAAGGCATTATAAGTAGAGGCTTTTTTTGCCTTAAACTTTTCTACTGGCTGGGTTGAGTTGCAAAGCCTATTCACAATTGTTGACATCAGTGGTTTAGGCACTGATCTAGAATGTTTTATTTTTTTATCCATGTGATCTATCTACATTTGTCTCTAGAGAAATGGGGAACCTAGATGATCTGATTTCATAAGTTGATGCCAAAAATAGTCTTGTTTCATAGACTTGATCTGACTGTTGTCTTTACAGAGGACCTTACTATGGCCAGTAGAGATGAAGAAGACTCTGATATTCGCAAGAAATCAAAAAAAGTCAATATATTCGATGATGACGTGAGTGAAATCATGTTTCCTATCTTTTGTTTTTTTATGATTGGGTTTTGGGTGTAGTTATAACCTGTTACGTAACCTTTTTTAGGGTACATTCACACTAAAACATATTATTTTAGTTTTTGCCCTTGCTTGAATACCCCTGTCATTGTAATTTTTAGTCAACTTAAGAGTAAGGAAACACTGAGCTCCTGCTTTCCTCTTTGTTCCATACTTGGCTCAGATGGTCCTTGATTTTAATCTACTATTGTATCTCCCTCGAATCTTTAGAAACAAAAACTTAAGTCTTTCCATTTCTTTGTCTGAAAAAAAAAAAGCATTCCTTCAACATCACACACAGAAATGCCTTTTATAGGTTAACTCTTATTTCTTTTGTTTAATTTTTCATCTAATCCTTCACCAGATAAGTATTGATGCTGCCAAAACAATCATCCAGTCCTCTGCCCTTGATATTGGGGAGGATGATGAGGATGAAATCAACTGGGATGGCACACCAGCCATCAAATACAGTAGTAATCTCTTTCTTTCTTTCTTTTTTTGTTTTTTTTGTTTTGTTTGTTTGTTTGTTTGCTTGTTTTAGTTTCACCCTGCATGTCGAATCCATTGAACACTTCTCCCCTATAGAAGTATCATATAATTAATTATTTTTGCATTTCTACATTTAATCAATTTTTTTTTTATCTGAAGAAACTTGTTACTTATTTAAGAATGTTTTCATGAAATAAGAAGTATCTGTAACAATTGTTTGATCCAGCCAACTGAAGTATTAATCATATATTGGTTAAAATAAGAGTCACAATCTCTTTATTGTGCAGTTTCATGTCAATAGCATTCAATTTGTTTTATTCAATTAATAGTTTCTTAGTGCAATGTATCAGATATTTCAGCAAATGGGTATTTCAAAAGATAATATTAACTTGATTTCATACTCTTCTCTGCCTGACACAAAATTAGATTCAAAATTTAGTGAACTTCCTAAACCTCCTGTGCCTGACTTGACCAATCTGGCAACCCCATCCGCCCCTCGCACAACTCCCAAGCCTTCACATCAAGTTGCCGCTAAAAGTGGTTTTGGTGGATACAATAGTGCATTTACATATGGCCACAACCGCTCCCACAGTCTTACTTTAGGTAAACTTGAAATACCTTGATTCAAACATGAAAAAAGAAATTCATTTATTGAAAAATTATCTGTATTACTAGAAAAAAGATCTGACATTTTCAAATCAAATAAATTCCATCACAAGCCTTTTTTTTCAACTTTGTATTATGTATGCTTCATTTAGGAACTTTTTATTATAAATTCCTTATCTTGTATTAAATGCCTCTAAAGAAGTTTATTCTAACTGAATTTAATCTTTCTCAGGATTTTTAAAAAGTCAGAATGTATTATTCAGATGTTGAAATTAATAGTTCTGTGTTTCAACTATGAAACCAATTTCATATTGGTCTAGTCTATGAAAATAATGCAATATGCATTTTACTTTATTTTGAATTAGCCAATAATTTCATCACCTACGTGGTAGAAGATCTATTTGCGGGCAAATATAAATTGTGTTTTTAAAATGAAAATGGTCATGAAGCTGTGTGAAAGGGATGGTTTTGAAAACCATGGTGAGTTTTTCCTATTTCTTTTTTGTTATCTACCATGCACCCATTACCTGTCTACCTCGCTTCTCTCAAACTTTCACCAACCTCAACTCTGTATTCCCTTAAAATATATATTGAAATCAGTCTTTCGTTATCTTATTTATTTACTCTCAAGATCATGTATACAAGTACTTTGACTTTGCTGATGCTATTATTTTGAAGAATCTGAATATGAATTTAATGGGTTTTTTTGTTTTTTGTTTGATTCTGTGATTATGTTTTATGTCAATGAATTATATGCAAGCATTCTACCCCCACTCCCCCTCTCCCTACCCTCACCTTGCCATTCAGGCAACTTATCAGATCAAAAGTTGAAAGGGAGTCAGAGTCAGGATTTTCCTAAAGCCACAAGAGAAAAATCGCAGGAAAGCCTTGCGTCCATTAGTAGTTCTAAATCTTCTAAAGACCTCTGGGACAATGGTGAGTAACATTAGCAACACCATCTAATGGTGTGCAAAAATTTCAGTAAATAGTACATAATGTTTGTTTGTCTCCTATTATGCGAAATAATTCATTGTTTTAAAACTATTTGCTCTTAGTGTTGAGAAAAAAGCTGAACACTGAAATCCCAATCAAAATATTTCAAAATCATTGATCATTTATAAAAGTTTTTCAATGAGGGTCTTTCATTGCATAGTAATTGCCACTTAGTTGAGATATTTTTTCACTTAAGAGTTTTCTTTTATTCTTAAAATAAAAGAAATGACTGTTACCATTCTCATATTTTTATCTTTTTCAGTCACTGATTACGGAAAAAAGCAGCTATCAGCTTCAGAAATTGATGAAATGCAACAAGAAATTCAGACTTTAAAGAGATCTTTGCTGGTGATTTTTAATGTTCATCGTTGTTGTAGTGCGCTCCTAAAACTAAAAAAATGTTTGCAAATCATTCTCAGTAAATTTGAAAATGATATAAAGGATGATTATATATTTACATATGATTTTTTGAACAACAAGAACACATTGTGCAGTGTTGTAAATCCTGTTGTTCTCATTTTTTAGATGTTTTTTTTTTCTACCTTGTCCAACTAGTTGTAGGATTTTATTAATGAATCTTCAGGGAAAAAATTCTTAAAGGCAATTTCGACTCAATTCTCTCTTTTTCAAGGCTGCCAAAAGAGACAGATGGGTGAAGCTTCCAGTTGAAGATACTATGAGAAGAATTTTGAAAGGAGAGGTAAAGTGTGTTACACCAACTTTTTTTTGTTTTTGTTTTTGCACACACAATTTTGTTTTGATTGTATGTGATTAATCTGCATTTTTTGTTTTTGTTTGATCTTGTGGTGAGGATTCTTGTTACCCTAGAATTCCATGATTTCTCAATATAAACAAATGTCTTAATGTAACAAAAATTTAAAAAATATACATATACATCAATGTGATTTTCTTTTATTTCTAGTCCTACTCACTGGAAATGTACAGGTCTCTTGCGGATAAGCTACAGCTGCTTGATTCGGCAATGAAAACTCACGATGGAAATGCTATCATTGCAGTAAGATTTACTCTGGTACAGTGGAATCTGGATAAAGTTGCCTTCATGTCAACTCTTGCTTGAAGTCAACACATAGCAGCTGTCGTGTTTTTTTCCTTTTTTATCTTAGTATTTTTGTTTCTAATGAAGTCAACGACCTTAGCACAAAACTCGCTTGAAATCAAGACTATGGAACTGAATGGGGTGGGAGAATCCTTGGAAGAGAGGAATAAAAGTGCCTTTAGGATTTGGCGGGAAAGTGTGTGAAAGGGCAGGGTACCTAAGGGTTAGTATTAGTGGTAGAGGTTATGAGAGGAGCTTAACTCTTTGTGCAGTGTTCATCTTCTAGTTAATTCATTAGTGTTGGTAGTAATGGTTATAGAGTGGTGGTGGAGGTAGCGGGAGTAATATTTGCCATCTCTCATCCAAGTTTGTTAATGTTACCTCCTTTCTTTTCTTAATTTGTTTCTTACATCTAACGTTTTTGTCAGTGTATGTGTGAGGTTATCTGCGCATATGTGCGTCCTTGTGTGTGTGAATGCGCGCATGCGAGTCTGTACTGTGCTGTGTGCTGGAGTGACTGTGTGTGTGTGTCTGCTTGTATAATATGTGTAATTTCACTTTTGTTTTTGAGTAGCTATTGATATGTCAATCTTATTGTTAGTTGTGATGGATCATTTGTCTGACTTAGCTGCAATTAACTGAGGCCTGTTTCTTGTGGGTTTTTATGTTTGTTTGTTTGTTTTTTAAGGGGTTTTTTGTTCGTTCTTTTTGATTGTCTAGTATGTGTGTGTTAATGGACAGGATGATAGATCAGTGAAATGTGTATGAGTAGATTTCTTTGTAAAGCGCCAGTGAACATGATTTAAATGGACGCTGGCGCTCTATAAATTCAAATATTATGTTATGTTATGTTATGTTATGTTTCCAATTGTGCTGCTGGTTTAGTCCTAGCGTTTGCCCTCTTCTAATAAAAAACACCAAAACAAAGCAAAACACCCTGAAAAGCAACAAGTGACTTTATGTATAGTAATTCTACCACACATTTTTCATTCAAGGGTTTCAATCCTTGCAATTTGATAAAGTCAACACTTTTTCTCGGTCCCAAGGTGAAGACTTTTTCCAGATTCCACTGTATCTCATTTTCTTCACTTTCATCATTTTTAAAATTGAGCGTATCAATTGTTTTTGCTTTTCTCCATTTCTAATTATCAATTTAGGAGTTATTGGACCATTGGGCTAATGTGGCAGAGAGGTACGGTGCTCGCCTCTCAAGCGAAAGGTCCTGGGTTAGATGCCCATGAACGGCGGAAAAATTTTTTTCCGGTCAATTCTGATCGGTTGTCACTCTGTGGTGGCATAGAGGTACAGCAACCTCTGAAATCCAAAGAGCCACGGGTTCGAGTCCCATGAAAAAGCAAAAATGACAGGCCGTTTTTCTGGTCGGAAGCCACTCCCTGGTCCTAAGTAGGTGGGATCGAGCATCTAGTCCTATCGGAGACGGAC
>JBCIKM010555377.1:0-11688 GCA_039654465.1 Melibe viridis | reverse complement strand
TGTGTCCCTACTGTGTGTTAGTGGACCATAATGTGTCCTACTATGTGTAAGTGGACTGTGATGTGTCCTTACTGTGTTCAAGTAGCCTTACTTTGTGTAAGTGGACTGCAATGTGTTCTTGTTATGTGGAAGTGGACTGTAATGTGTCCCTACTGTGTGTTAGTGGACCATAATGTGTCCTACTATGTGTAAGTGGACTGTGATGTGTCCTTACTGTGTGTAAGTAGACTCTAATGTGTCATTACTTTGTGTAAGTGGACTGCAATGTGTCCTTAGTGTGTGTTAGTGGACCATAATGTGTCATACTATGTGTAAGTGGACTGTGATGTGTCCTTACTGTATTCAAGTAGACTGTAATGTGTCCTTACTGTGTGTAAGTGGACTGTAATGTGTCATTACTTTGTGTAAGTGGACTGCAATGTGTCCTTAGTGTGTGTTAGTGGACCAGTACTTGTCCTTACAGACCACTGTTGTGCTCTATAATTATGCAATGCTTTCAAGTTTACAGTTATAATCTTAATTTGGACCATGAATAGAGTTCTTTTTTCCATCCAATTTTTTTTTTCATAGTATGAAAATTTAATTTGTTTTCTGAAAGATTCCTGTTTACTTTTAATGAAATGTATAGTTGTTTTTTTTTTTAATCTAATGACCTCGTTGTTCTATGCTTCAGTGATAAAAGCAGTAAAAGAGCTCGGGATCTGCACCTGTTGAAAAAGTTGAAGACCATCTTAAAAGATTCTTATGAAACAGCAGGTATGAGTTATATCTACTCCTTGCCATCTCCTTGATGCACTTATTTTGTCAAGAATTTGAGTCTTTAAAATGAGAGGCTATTGTCCCTTCACTGTTTGGGCTGTCCAGATTGCGTATGGCAAATTAATTATCAAACACACCATTACTTTTATATGTGTTTTAACTCAGTTTTTAGCAAAGAATAATATATAAAATATAAACGCAGGAAAGTTGTACAGTCATGTCTTTGACCATCCTCAATAGTGGAACCTTTTAACAACAGATTAAAAAAAAAAACACAAAAAAAACAAACAAACAAAAAAGCCCGAAAAAACAAGATTAAGTATGTACTCCAACAGTAACACTCTTTATGTATCAGCCTTTGTATTGAAAGAGGTAGAAAAGTCAGGTTTTTCTCAATCAATTCAAAAAATTTCTTTTTTTTTTTTCTGACAGAGGAGCTTGAAGAAACCATACTGCAAACGGTGTCTGATATGAAAATATCAAGCATTGCACACCAGGTGAGTTTCACCTCGATGTTTAGAGATGACCATTCATGACAGCATTAAGAAGGGATGAAAAAGGATTTAATGCTATTTTGCCCTTCTTGGTTTTAACTACACCAAGCTGAATAGTTGCAAGTAAAACCTCATGATGTGATTGGACAGGGCTTGATTTAATGTCACATGTTCAGTGAAGAACCTTGTCCTTCTGTCTAGTATCTGGTTTTCCCATTGTTGTTTCAAGAGGGTGTTTAATATATTCTGTCTTGATTGCAGGCATTGGAGAGGATTCTCAGCACCCGCCTATTGCCCTTCAAAATAATGAAGTCTGTGGTGGATGCAGCCTTGAAGAGACTGAAATCAAGATGTGAGAATTATCTATACTTATGAAATTGTCTCGTTTCAATTCATTACAGATTTAAAAAATATAAACTCTGTTCTCCTGATATTGACCCTATCTCTGACAATCGTTAATCATCACTTCTTTTGTGCATTAATTCATTCCTTCCCAATTATTAATGTGATCATTTTTTTCCCCAGGTAAAGACACTTAATCTAAACTAAGCCCAGTCAAAGTCTGCACCATTACTAAACAGTACAAGAGTCCCTTACTAAACAGTTACAAGAGTCCCTTACTTTTACAAAAGTCCCTTACTAAACAGTTACAAGAGTCCCTTTTACAAAATTACTGGTCCAGCCAAACTACACTTTACCCAAACTTATCTGTCTGTTCCTGAGCAGTTTGGCTGAAGCCTGTTCTACTGTCTTTTAATTTGAGATTCTCAAGAAAGTTTATGTGTATCATGTGTTTTTTGTTTTCACTAGCTGAGGATACTCTGGACCTGGACAGTCGCATGATGCTAAGGTTTTGCAGGGCCCAGAAAATCCTCCTGTCTGTCTATGCTTCAATGCAGAATCTGAGTCGCTCTCAAAATGAGAGTAGCAGCTTGTCAAATCTAGAGGTGAGGCGGGTGGATGAACAAGTTTTAATGAATAGTGTTAAAAGCTGTATTGTCAATAGGAAAAAGGAAGTGTATGAAGAGGATAAACGCTTTTTGTAGGAAACAGGATACAAGCTTAGGGAAATATATGTCCCAGATTTATGGTACTTGGGCCTCAACTCAAAAGACAAGTGTCAAGTTTCATGAATGGCAAAATGTTTTGTTTCATTTTCCTGGTCAATAGACCTTCCCTGATGTCCAATATCTGCCCAAGGATGGGGAAAATCCTTTTAAGAATATTTACTCATGGACTTTGGAGGAAATGATGAGTGTTGGCATTATTTAACATACTTTCTTTCAATTTTGAGAAGTTTATGATAATTGCAACTGTCGTAAACTTTGATTTACAAGATTTGATGTTTCAAAAAGCAGGATTAAGAAAAGATGATCAAGATAAAATGTGCTTTTTTTTACCAAGACAAAATTCGATTTTGCAAATTTTTCTGGAAATTTTTTTTCTATGCACAGATTTTGACCCAGATTATTGACATGCCCCAGCGAGACGCAGCCTCTACTGTCAGCCTACTTGCCAAGCTCCGCCTACTGACCCAGGGTTTTGTCCCGGAATCCCAAACCCCTCGTGTCACCTTCAAAGAAGACAGTGAACCACTGCCTGTTACCTCATTCCTTCATGCATTCTCTTACCGCACAATCCTCAACACTGATGACGAATCCTCTGCCTCCCCGTCAGCAGCTCGTTCGTCCAAAGCTTTGGTGCTCTCCATCAGTAAAGAGGCCACGGAGGAGAGAAGACTGGCTTTGGGTAATTTTGTTGTTTTGTTTGATTAACACTGAAACCTGTGCAATGGGTCTTCTTCATGACCTTCTCTGATTATGAAATTGAAAATGGTTTTCCCTTTACTCTGTTAGTGTTAAGGCGGAGAGCAAATATCTAAGAACTGGCTTTCATGCAATCTTCACAGTTGAAAAAGTTTTGACATTTCCTGATGTTGAAAAATAAGTTATAAAACCCTTTTCCCTTCTTTCTTTTTTGGTCAGCAAAATTTTTCTTCAGCGATTGTATAGATGGCAAATGCTCTGCTTCTGAAGTGTTCCATCTAGTCCGTGATAGCACGTTACCTCCTGACCAAATTTTGGTAAGTGCTCATTTTTTTCTTATCAAGGTATGGCTGTTGGGTCCATCTTCTGTTTCTTGCTCTTTTAGGTGATTAGCATAGAACAGTCATGGTGATTTTGCCATTGTAAGCATGTAAAGCCTGTGGTTCTAACGGGTATTTGGGCTATATAAGTGTGTTACATTACTTAAACCCTACATTCCAAGCATGAAGACTGGAGTAGAATATTTTTCTTATAAAATAAAATCTAGCAGCTTCTTTTTTTTATAGATAAATGGAAAAACAAGCCATCTTCGGATATTCATTTGTACTTTTCTTTCAACAGTGTTTTGTTGTTATATGGCCCTGTAATTGTAAGTTGCAGTTGATGCATTGATGTCAAATGTCAAAAAATTTTTTTTCGAAAATGCTTACATTTACATGCATATTTGGATTTAAAATTTCATTTTCCATTCATTCTGTATCAATTTGAAGTAAAATACTATTTATTGAATTGGTTTTTCCTAGAATATTCTTCTACTGTACTGGTTGTCCAGCGACCAGAGGAACCCATCTCAGATGGCCAGTCTGTATGAGTTGGTGAAGAGTATTACGGCAATGGCAGGTAAAAGTGTTGTGTTCCATTCTAATGTCTGTCATATGACTCTTCTCACAATAGAATTGGAAGTGCAATGTACACCTATGCTCTGATTTTACTTTTCATACTCGAAAAGAATGTCAATCTTAAAAGCTAGTGATTTGATACTCAAGCAGATGACAGTTTTTATGAATGTTGCAATTCTATTGATCATTTTGACAAATGTTGAAACCTTACTATTCTTTTAAAACTAACAGCTCTCCTTGTCAACCATACACAGTCACCATAATATTTTTTTTTCCTTGTCCTCAGATACGAGTGAAACGTTGGTTGATCCTAACCAAGTATCAGCCTGGTGGCAGCGTGTTCGTAACATGTGTTCACAGTCAGAGAATGTTGTGGCAGGCTATCTGGCAACGTTGGTGTGTCGGGCAGTGGCACTACACGCCTTAGGGAAGGAGAAATCCAAGGTGGGTGGGCTGGTGCAGCCAGACAAGGTTGTACTCGCACTGAAACCTGCCTTTACCACCAGAGTTGATCAAGAAATAGATTCCAAAGGATGTAATGATGTAATTTAAACCTAACACTATTTTGTGTTCAGATTTGTTCAATGGAAAAGGGGGTGAAAGAATTATTTTTGGTACATTTTGATTCCTAAAACTGTGACTGTGTTGACAGGATCCTGATGCAGACACGGCCAGCGATAAGTCCGATGAGGCAGAGCAGCAGAATCCTGTTGCCGACACAAGCTTTGAAGGTCAAGAGTGGGAAGCAGTGACGGTGGACATGGAGTTGTGGGAATTGATCACCAAACAGTTTGAGGATGTCATTGCAATCAGCACATTGCTCAACATTCCAGCCAGTGAGAGCAGAAGCAAGGAATCAGTCCAGCCCATCTCTTTATCCGTCTCCAAACTATTGAGCGGAGGGAAAGGTGAGAAACCGTCTTCCTGTCCATTGCTGTATTCCTGTAACTCTGGAAAGAAAGTTCAAATTTTATCCTTTCAAACTTATTTCTCTGTATGATTTGTGCATTGCCAGAATGACACTTCTTATTCTTTTTTGTTTGGTTCTGTTTTGTTTGTAATAATGTTAACAGTGTTTCTTTGTTCTGTTGAGGAATTCTTAACCTGTTATCAGTATGGGACAATCTGATTTGTTTTATAAGTACCTAGAATAATCTGATCTGATGATTGCTATCTCTGAAGTCATATGATATATTGAGGGGGAAAAAACATACATATATAGGCTCTAAAAGGCAAATCAATCCAAATAATTCAGTCTCCCCAAGAGTTGGATTTAATGTAAGAAAAACCCCGTCCCACCTTTCCCCTTGAAATTTTTTACAGGGTCTGTGTCTGAAGTTGTTGCTCACTATGTTGTCAATGAGCATTTAAACCCAGCTTCCCTATTCCACAACTTCTCCAATCATGAAACAAATGAAACTAAGGAGGAAGGAAATGATGAGGAGGAAGGCAACCCTCAGCAAGGAAGAGGAGGAGACACCAAGGAAGAGCCTGCCGAGTCGGAGAGCTCGCTGGAGGAATGCATCTCAGTCATGTCTCATGGGGATAGAGTCAAATGTAAGAGATCTATCTGTCTCTTTATTTCAAGTCAAGCCTGAACAGATTATGGAGTCATCGATGTCAGGAGATCATAGATGCTGCTGGAAAGTGCATAGCACAGGTTAATCAGAATCATGGTGGAAATTGATTTGGAATTTTGCATGGGCAGCAAAGCCCACATTTTTCAGTTGGTCTCCACCAAGAGTTCTCTGACATGCTCATCTTATAGGAGATTTTTCAGTCAAATGTCAATCTCTGATAGAAACAGGTGCTTGTACCTACTGATCAAAGGACATGGGATTTGCTTCCAGACAGAAAACGACCATTCACAGAGTCTGTCAACCTTTAAAAATAATCAGATTAACAGACCTTTGAATTAATTTTGGAAAAGCTTTTTGGGGTCAGTGTGACTGACCTCTTGAGACAATGTTTATATTTGTTATGGGCACTAATTGAGGAAAGCTGTGTCTTTTTTGGTTTCCTGAAATTTTAGAATCAAGTTCAGGGAACATTTCTTTTAAATCACATTTTATCATGATTGTTAGAGATGCAAATCAATTTAGTAATTTTTTTTTTTATCAGGGCAAGGAGTTGCACCTCTGCTTTCACTGATCAGTAACATGAAATGACATCAAATCATTTATCTTTTATGAATTTTCCATCTGTCTGTTCGTCTGTTTGTCCGTCTGTATAGTATCATTTAAGAAATGGATAAGTTTACAAATCATCATTTTCCATATTAGTAAGGCAGAGAGACAACAAATGAGACGCTATCATGATTGTTGGTGACACAGTTTCGTGTCACAAGTGGTGATGCTTAGCTGCATGTGACAAGCAAATGCGAGAAGTTGGTGATGACTGGGACAAATTCAGGGAGGGGGGGGGGGGGGGAGTTGATATTGTGGAATTGAGACAGGTGCGGAAATCAAAACATAGTTTGGAGTTCAAGTTAAGCAGCCGAGGCTGCTACAGGTTTTCTTGTTTCTTTAATGCTCAAAATTTGTCATTAATACACCTTTAATGTTGAGGTTGTTTTGCTTCTGAGAGAGAGAAATTTTTGTGTTGAAGTTGAAAATGTAGTGAGGTTAATTGGTATCTCTACTTATCTCTTCCTCAAAAAGAGTTTGCTCTCCATCTCTATGTGGCATCTGTGTGTAACGTAGCAAGTAATTTTGTTGTTTAGTGTTAGAATTATTTTTCTCTCTTTTGATGGCAAGAATTTCCAATGCTTTATCTCCAGATCAAATGAATGAATTGAGAAAAAGATTTCCTCACAGTCTAAATAATGACATCCTGTTGGCCAATTGTTGCTGGGAATATGCAGTGGTTTGGAACAAAGATCCTCAGGTAAGACCAAGGCAATTTTGTTGGCCTCTTTTAGAATTTGTCAACATTCTGATAAGATTATTTCATCTTAGTAGGCTACGGAAACATAATTTTGAAGTTGTGCAAAACTCTTGATTTCAGAAAAAGTAAATTTCATTGAGATACAGAACCTTTCATTTTTTATGTTACTTTCAAATGAGGTATTCCTTCAAAGAGAGCTTGAGATTATCAGGCAGCATGTGACCACTTAAAAATCTCATTTAAATTTTATATAGCTTGACATTGACTGAATATCCCACCTGTGAATTATTACTTCTCTGTTTTTTTGTATTTGTATAGAATTTTTTTTCATTCTTGTGGTGTCAGTTTTTAAAATGTTATGAAGTGAAGTTGTTAAAAAAGAGTTGTTTGTATTACTATTTTCATTGTTCTGATTTCAGGAAATATTAAACCTTGAACTGTCTCTGGAGTATCTTCGACTAGTGGACAATGCAGTGCTACGCCAAGGTTTGGGAATTCTTTTATCTACGTTATTCAAAATCATTTTCTCCTTCTTCTTCTTCTTTCACTTGATTTACAGGCTCAGTTATGTTGAGAATAATTGTCAATGGTTGGAATTAATGTTGAATTTTGTCTGTACAGCAGACTGGCTGTCTACTCTTTTCAATTTCCAATTGCCAAGGGTTCTTTAACCCGTGTAACAAACACAAGAGATTTCCAAGTTAATTGTTCATCTCTAATACGCCAAGGTACTTGATCCTGTCTACTTTGGACCAGGGAATGGTTTCTGATGAGAAAAATGACTCAACATATTAGGCTCTTCACAGGTTCCAAAACTGCAACTTTCAGGTTGAGAGGCATTGATCCCCCATTCCAATTTTTTCAGTCCAGGGAGGTTTTCTTTCTCGACATCATACCATCATAGATTTTTGTGTTTCTCCAGAACTTTCTCATCAAATTTGTTTTTGTGTTGTATTCCCTCTCAAACCAGGTGTGTGCAGTCTGTTCTGGCACATGTTTGTGCAAAAGAGGGCATCAGCTGCTGCACAGCTGATGGAAAAGGTGAGAGCTGCCTAGGTTCAAATGTCAGTGACTTCTCAGCTCTACTTGGGGTGTTGTTTGTTTTTTAGTTGTTGCTGAATGATACTGAGATTAGGTGGTGCAATAGCATGCAGTAGTATTTCTACAGTGTATTTGCTATCACAAAGTTTTTGTTGGAATTATATTTTTTTTAAAGCGTTCACTTTTAGCAGAAAGACTTCACTTGAAAATGTATAGGTTCTTTTTTTTATTATTCTCAGACAGTTTTGGACTGAAAACCTGATGTGTAGGTTGTAGTTTCATATGTAAGAGTTCAAACCTCTTGTATCTGTTGTAGATACCTATTTTGGAGTGAAAAACTAATGAATATGTTGGAGTTATGTTCTGATAAAAAGAGGCAGAGTAAAGGCTGCTCTATTTTCTGTCTTTTTGCAGAATTTTCAATAATGTTTGTATTTACAATGACAAAGATAAATCAATATTGTATTTCTCAAAATCTCTGTATGATTTATATTAACAGGTTGGCAAACCCCCGAAAGATCGTTTATGTCGGAAAGTAAGTTATATTCGTAAATGTTTTTCCATATACATGTAACAATATTATAAGTTTAAACCATTAAAAATTAAAGGAGAAATGTTTAGTTTTTAAAAGTTTCAAATTTATGTTTGTAGACCTGTTTGCCTAATATTGAGTGGTTTCGTTTTGTTTTTGTTTTCATTTATGGTTCATAAGTATCCACTTAGGTAGAAGGAAAATAGTCACCTTATTGATATAACTTTTTAACAGAGTTCCAGTGAGTGGAAATCCTATTTAGGAAGTAGTCCCACTGGCTTGTTGTTAAATTCACAATTTGAATGACTTTTTTTTTTTCTGACCTGACAGGAGGTGGGAGTCAGTGATTCTGGTCTGGTCGTCTTTGTCTCGTTGTGTGTGGACTTTATGGAGATTGTGATGGATGTGAGTCACATTTTGGAACATCTTTGGTCAGGATCGCATCGGCTTGAATTTCATGAGCATATATGCTATAGAATAGAATTATGATATACTTACAACCATTTTATGTTTTGATTTAAGCACAACCTGACAAAAGTTTATATATTGATTCTTATATCTTATACTCTTCTCAGAATAAATAATCATATAAAGTAATCCAATGTTTTGAAAGCCTTAGTCCATTTTCTCGTTAAAGAGTGAGTATTGGTTAGAAGATCATGTGATTTGATCCATTGCATATTAGGCATCTCTGAAGCCCAGCAACAGTGATACAATTGAATAAGCTCTTGTATGGAGCATTCATAACACAGTGAAGAGTATTGCTGTCTCATAATCACACGGCTGTATGAACAATTGGTCTTAAGACTGTTTGTCTGGGAAGGGAATCATGGATATATTCAAAGAAGCAGCTGCACAGAGTTTAAGGCAAAATGTGCTTCAAGCCTTTAGTTGTGGAGATCCTTTTTTGTACTCAATGTGTGCACATTTATTTTGATACATTCCTTGTTTAGTAATTCAAGACTTTGATAACATGCTGATGCTACAGAATTGAAACTATTTATGATACTATTATTGCCCAGGCCAACTGTGAGGCCCACGAGGTGCCAGTGTGTAACATTGAGACCGAGTGGCAGAAGGCTCAGGGCCCAACGTCACTTGTGGAGCTGGCCATTGATCAGAAGGCCACCAACTACGGGCTTCTTAAAGTCCACTACCATTTGCTGAAGATCATGTCGGCCGTGCTATATCTGGGCATGAAGTCAGTGAAAGTCTTGTCCCTTTTTGATAACAAGGTAATTGTCATGGATCTTTTCCTTTATTTTATTACTGGAATTAAGGTGGAAGTTACATCTTCTCAGTACTATTATTCTCTGTATTTTGTCACTTAGAGAACATTTTAGCAGGGCAAATGTTACAGGATTAATTTTGTGGTTACCTTGTGAATTGAAAGACCTTAGATAACATTTGCTGTTGAAAGCATGCAGATTTTGACCATGCAAAAGGAACATAGTATTAGTGAAATCAAGTCAATTGACCTTTTTCTCTGTCGATTTTTTGATGGGGTTGTCAAGTCTTAGTTTCAGCCCTTTGTTAAAACTTTGTCACAGTTTTGAAGAAAACGTTAATTTGTTTAATATTTTTATTTTGCCCTAATCATCCTCCCAGGGACGCTTGGCTTTGTTCAAAGAACTGCATTCTCACCCGCTGCTCCCCAACCAGAAGGTAGACAGTGAGTTGGTGATGAGCAGGAAAACAGTGAGTTGTCCCAGCAAGGTCTTTGGTGTCAATGTTCTCTCTAGTGCTGGGTGTTTGAAAGATGGATGGAATTTCATGACTTTTCAGTTTTGAGAATGTCAATTGACCTGGAAAGCTATTTTAAGGGATTAGAATGTTTCATCTCCACTTCAGGTCAAACCAACGTTAAGGCTGCAAAGTAATTCCAGACTTGTCCCTCCCCTTTTTAATTTGCTTTTAATGTGAAAAAGATTATAAGTTATATGTGATTTTAATATCCTGACGTCGCTGTCCAAAAAGGGACTCAATCATTCAGTCAGCCTAAGATTGATGCCAAGAGGAATCACCCTGTCAAAGTCAGCAATGTAGGGTAAATGGCTTGTCCAATGAGATTTGATGTACAGAAATGGGGACATAAACCCATGTCTTTTGGGTTTGGTGAGTAGTGCCTAAATTAGTTGACTGGATCCAAATGTGTGTTGTAGATGCTGTGGAATGAAAAAGATGTAACCTCTCTTCATTGACAATTTTGAGAGGAAGCTCACATCAATGAAAATTGTGTCAAAAGTACAGTGGAATCTGGATAAAGTCAACACCTTGGGACCAAGAAAAAGTGTTAACTTGCTGCTTTCATGGGTAATTTGTTTTGCTTGGTGTGTTTTTTTTTATAATAAGAGGATGAATGCTGTGACTACACCAGCAGCAAAATGAGAAAAGGCACTTTTAGTCCTCTTTTCCAGGGCTTTTACCACCCCATTCAGTCTCATAGTGTTGACTTCAAGCAAGTTTTATGTGATGGTCATTGACTTAATCAGAAACATAAGTACTAAGATAAGGAAGGAAAAAACTGGGACTATTGGAATGTGTTGACTTCATGGTTGAGTTGACATGAAGCAAGGTGACTTTTATCCGGATTCCACATGCCTCATTTGGTTTAACTTTATAATGATTGAAAGAAATGGCGTCTGACAGAGATATTATTCTACTTCCTAGTTCCTGTGTCGTATGATATCCAGTGCCATTGGAACTTTGGAATCTCCATCATCAGAGAATGCCAGCCCCACATCTACTAACTCTAGTCCTGTGTACAAACGGCAGCGATCTCTGCATCCTGTGGCCTTCAAGTGGATCCAGGTAGCTTCAAACTACTTTTACTGTAGATAGAGTTACTCAAAAGAATGTGGTCTGTCTGAAAGCCAATATGTTTGAATTTCTGTTGTTATTGTAAATTCATTAGCTTTTCTTCTTTATTCTGTATTTCTTGTTTTTGCAACTTCAAAAAGCTGTCTCAAACTGACTGTTTTTCTATTGATTAGTTTTGTATTGGGTTTCTTAATTTCATTAATTTACTCAACTGGTACGGTTACACTTTTGAAAGCCAATTATTTCATTCATAGAGTCCACAACTGTTTTATTACCAAATGGTATCAAATAACTACTTGAGTGCTTCATGTTCTCTGTCCACTGAGGAATTGAGGTTGGAGGCGTCCTTGGTACCTCTTCTACTTCTGTTTCTTTTCTTTCACTGCAGCTTTTTGTCTTACTTTTTCCCCTACTTCTTTCTGTCCTGAGTCCAGTTTTTGTTGTCTTGTTTAGATTACAGTGGTCATCCCTTATTTCATGCCTTTTGGTAC
>JBCIKM010555266.1:0-17362 GCA_039654465.1 Melibe viridis | reverse complement strand
CCCCCCCCCCCCCCCCCCCCCCCCCCCCCCCCCCCCCCCCCCCCCCCCCCCCCCCTACCCTAATTAATTTTGTACAAAGATAAGTTATCGCAAAAACAAAACAAATAAATAAATAAATAAATCTTTGACCTGAATTAAATAATTTTATTTAGTAAGTTTCAAACTTGACCTGTACAAGGATCGGCAGTCTGTGGAGACTGTGCAGGGTACATAAGTAACAGTGTGGGTACTGATTGGCTGTATGCAATCTATCCGTCGAGGTCACTTGCCACTCTTGTTTTTAGCATATCTTATTATCCATAACACATAATGAAATGATTAATCATCATATTTTTTTCTTTATATGCATTTCTCAATATGCAGGCCAACGTGTGGAAGTCCACTCGTGTAATCCATTAAACCTCTGCACCGGTCAAGGTAAGACTCAGCTGCGCGCCCGAGCAGCAACAAACGTGACATTCGCGTCGCAGGAAAGACTGGTTCCTGGCGCTGAGCTGCAGGGCATTGATCAAATTTATAATAAAATACACAAACCATCTGGAGAAAGATCAAGGACATGAAATCACGCATGAAGTTCACTTAAAGTATAAATCAAACACACGCGCGCACATACACACGCGCGCGCACACACGCACACGCACACACACACACACACACACACACACACACACACAACCGGGAGAAGTTGTTGGCATGCGGAATTCAACGCAAGAAGACACGAAGTACAAATTGTGATAACGGTCATTCTTGTCCGGTTCCTATGACCAGCATCCAAGTTTGTTTGTTTTTTGTCTGTTTGTATGTTTGTTGTTTTGTTTTTATGCTTGTTTTTATTTGTTTGTTTTTTGTTGATGTTTTTTTTTCGAGGGGGGGGGTGTTGCTTCGTTGGTTGAGTGGAATTTGTTGTCGTTATTGTTGTTTTTGTTTTTGTTTCTTTTGTTGTTGATGTTGTTTTGTTTGTTTGTTGTGTTGTTATTGTTGTTGTTGTTGTTGTTGTTGTTGTTACTGTTTTGGTTCGCTTTTTTATCGTTTATCGTTTGTTTTGTTTGATAAGTGGAGATTTTAGGGCCTCAAAAAGTACTAATAGTTCAAAGAGGATCACAGGGGAAAGCAAGATGATAGAATTAGTTCAATGAGAAAACAGATCAACCCTAAAACAGCAGAGAGATGATTTAAACATACACACAAACACACAGACACGCACACACACACGCGCGCGCGCACACACACATACACACACACAATAAATATCATCTCTCAAAACGAAAATCGACACCACAGAGAGATTATAAAAAATAATGACGAAAAACATCATCTCGCCTTACAAAAATAACCAATGACCATCACTCATGACAGCATAATGGTTCAGGAAGACCCAGGATCCTTAAACCCACTATTTGTGCACTTAAGGACACAGTAAGCTGATCCTGCAGTCATGTACCAAAAGGTATGAAATAAGGAATGAATACTGAGTTGCAAACGAGACAACAAAAAACAAGGCATCACAGAAAAGGAGAAAAAGTTAGATGTTTAGTTCTACTGATAATATTTTAAAATAACCCTTGCCGAAAGTTAAGAGAGATTGATTTAATTTTTTTTAGTATGTAAAGCACCTATTTAGACACAACAGATCTGGTTGAAAATTTTTATTCAGTGAAAACAAATTGTTAGCAAGGACAATGCAAAATTTTTAAACGATCAGTCAAGTAACAAAAAAAAAAAGTAATTAAGAATATACTCTGCTGGTTTGGGTTGTTTTATTTTTTTGGGTTATTTTGTTTGTTTTGGGGGGGGGTGTTGGGTTTTTTTTTTTGGGGGGGGGGAGGTTGTTTGTTGGTTTCTTTTTGTTTGTTTTTGTTTTTCGGTGGAACGGACTGTAGCACGCTAATTAAGACTGGATGTCATGTGATAAGAACGATCAGATTGTCCTCTCAGAGGACCGTCGAATAAAGGTACAATTGACGTGTAGTTGTGTACAGGGAACATCATAACAATCATATAAGTTGGTGCGATATACTCTTTGAGACAGAACATGGTTAACGATGAAGAAGGAACGAAAAACGAAGGTATGAGAGCTCTCTCTCTCTCTCTCTCTCTCATCACTTACAGTTTTTTTCCGTTCTCTCTTTATCGTCAACCAAGTGAGGTAAGAAAAGGGTGAGAGGAAGGAGGAAAAGAAAGAATTAGTCTGACCCCAACCAATAGAAAAGAAATTTGAATCATACATATTTATGAATAACTTGAACTTTATCTCCATACGAATCAGTTTTGTGGACGGTGACATCAAGGATTCGCTGTCTATTGTCGTACAAGTGTGAAGACAAAGACATCAGAAATAGATGACAATGGAGAGATAGAAGCTGGTCTTTGGTCACTGTGCACTGCCATAACGCAATAATAAATGTCCTCTGATCTGATGTGACCTGCTGATAATGACTTGCAACAGCTACAGCAAAGAGAGGATGACCGACCGCAGAGCTTGCACCTGTATACACACAAGTTCTCAAGGGTCAGCAGGTCAGTGTAGTAAAACCGAGGTGTGGGAATGTAAAGTGCAGTTGCGGTAGCTGTTATCAGTTGCCGCATCTCAATAAAATCACGTGCCGTGACGTTTCAATGCATTTCCGACCTGGGTGGTACGACGCCCCTGAATATGTTTTAGTATGTTGTAAGATCGGTGTTGTGGGTACTCGTACCTTATAACCTTCACGAAGAGGTCAGAGCCGTTGTTCTGTGGGGAACTTGTTGAAGGTTTTGGTTGTTATTGTTGAAGTCGTTATCAGATGCATAGTTGCTAAGAAGAAATTTAGGTACGTACTAAGTCGCGATTTCATTTAATGTGAAAGACACTCAAGAAGCCAGTGAAGACGTTACCAATAAAAAAGCTCAAAGAAGTAACTGCTAAACTTAGTAACATGATAATCATACGAACAAAAGAGTGGCAACATAGATTATTGTATTGGGTGCGTGGATTTTTTTTTTCAACTTTTAACTTTACTTTAAGCTTTCAATACAACTCCATTCGATTGGTTATTTATTCTGCATGATTTGGCAACTGTTGCACAGTGCAAAATACATGTATTTTTCTTCTCTCACTTCAAATAGGAAAAAAATAACCCTTAAGGGAAGTGGGGGGCATTTTTATAGCTAATAATGAATACAGCTTTTTGATTGATGACGACAAAATCGTGGACGCCTGCCTCTGCTGATACAGTCATGCCCTTGGAGGTCTTGCACACACATTAACTCGTATCTCCCTTCAGTGAATTTTTGGACATGTATATAGGAAATAGAGAGAAATCAACAGCAGTCCAACTTGTCAAGGAAGGAACCCAATTGGGACAATCAGAACCAAACATCAGTTTCCCTTAACAAAGAAACAAACACTATTTAAGGAAGCCTTGCCCAGGCATGGAGTAGTAGAAGGCACCAGGATCACACTACCACAAAAGACCCAATACACCAACAGTTACCACGCAGCATCCCAAGTCACCATAGTTAAGACTCCAGGATGAACACTGTAACTGTAACAAGACAGTAAAAACAGAACTCAGTACAGAAATTAATAGGGGAAAAGGTAAGACAAAAAGCTTCAGTAAATAAAGAAAAGAAACAGTAGTACTAGTAGTAGTAGAGGTTGGACCGCTGTAACACACTGACAGTGTGGCAGTGAAACTCTATTTGGACTGAGAGCAACATCAAGCTTAGATCTCTCAACAAGACCAACAACGTTAATGACTAGTATTTCAGGTGAAAGGTTAAAATAACTTCCCCTCTCCTGGTGACTTGATTTAAAAAAAACAACAAAGAATAACACGAAAGTGAAAGAGACATTTGAAATACTTTATTTACTATACCATAGAATCAACATGCTGTCTCAGATTTTCAAAATCAAAGACATAATAAAAATACATTTTCTTCACAAAAGTTTGTTTGTTTTTTGGTTGTTTTAGGACCCCACGACACACAAGGGTCATACAGGAGCCCAGAGGAAAGCAAGATGATAGAATCAGTTAAAAGATTGTTTGTTTATTGGAGGTTTAAGGGCCCCAGGACACACAAGGGTCATAAAGGAGCCCAGAGGAAAGTAAGATGAAAGAATTAGTTAAAAGAGGGAACAGTTCAAACTACAAACAGTAGAGAGATAATTTACACTAAAAAATAAATAAATATCTCGCAAAACACATATAGACACCACAGAGAGATGATTTACAATGACAAAAAATATCATCTCTCAAAAAAATAAGCAATGGCCATCACTCATGACAGCATAATGGTTCAGGAAGACCCAGGATCTTTAAACCCCCTTTTTGTGTACAAAAGCACTCAGTAAGTTTAACTTGTGACCCTGCGGTAATGTACCAGAAGGCATGAAATAAGGGATGACCTTTGAGTTGCCAACAAGACAACAAAAACAGGACATCACAGAAAAGGGGAAAAAGAAAGACAATAGAGAGAAAAGAAACAGAAGTGGAAGTGCCCACCAGGGACACCCGCAAACCGTCTGCTCTTTACAAAAGATGAATGGATGGATGTGAAGATCAGAGATATGCAACACATTACAATTTTAATCAAAATCAAATAAACAATAGACACATCGGCTAAATCTATCCATGGTGTACAGCTAGAACAGAAAAACCTTTTACTCAGTTGGGACACAGGGACGTATAATTAATCTGAGAATGGGTACTTTTTCTCTTTCATAATATGTGTTTTAAGTTCATTAAAAAAAAAATAATTAAAAATTAGATGAATTTAGCATACAAATAATATCATGCCTATACAATAGCCCTATGTACTATTCACATCAGGTTTTTTTTTTTCTCAAAACGCTCCAATTTAATAACTTAAAACTGTGACATCCATATGGAAGAAGCTGCCTCGTCAGAAAATCTGGGAGCTACCCTGCCAAAAAAAAGTTGCTCCACAAAAGAGATAAAAACCTGAACAAATAGTAATGCAATCCATTGCGTCTAAACGGTATAGCAAGGCTTGACAAAGTATGGGAAAGTAGGGAATTGTGGCTTGAAATCAAATAAACCCTAGAGCCTTGTTCCATCCAATTTCCCCATATAGATGTGAAAGTCAGACCCTAACAGTCAACAGAGTCTGCTAAAAAGCTACAATCCTTTGAAATTTAAGTGCATGAGGTGAGGCTAAGAATTCCATGTTTTGAATGAAAAAACAAAGACTTCCTGTCCACTGTTCAGCCAAGACAGAAATTAGTATGTGGTTTGGCTTTGTCAGAAACCAGAATACTATAGTATACTTGCAAGATATAGTATTCTTGATGAAAGGCAGACAAACCAAATGTTTGCTCAACAACATCAAGAACTAGAAAGAGTGGAAAGCCCCATTTTATGTAAGGGCAGATAGTTTATTGGTGGTTTTAGGGCACCTCGACTCATGAGGGCCACAGAGGAGCTCAGGAGGAAGTAAGATGATAGAGAGGGAAAAGATCAGACCACAAACAGGAGAGACATGATTTACACTAAAAAAATAAATGTCATATCTCAAAACACTAATGGACAACACAGAGAGATGATTTACAATGACAAAAATATCAGCTCTCCTAAATAAGCAATGGCCATCACCCATAACAGCATTATGGTCCAGGAAGACCCAGGATCTTTAAAGCCCCTTGATGTACAAAAGTACTCTGTTGGTTTAATTTCTGACCCTGCAGTTATGTACTAAAAGGCATGAAATAAGAGATGACCAATAAGTTACAAACAAGACAACAAAAACAGGACATCACAGAATAGGGAAAAAGTGAGACAATGGATTCAGAGTAAAAGAAAAGAAACAGATCTGGAAGTGCCCACCAGGAGCACCCACCAACCACCAGCATGCAAGGCAGAGAAGCAAACTGGATGGAAAGGTCATCAGTAGAAACATGTTCTCTCATGCCTCCTCAACAACCACCCCGGTTGCAAGAATGAAGTGAGGTAGTGAGGCTGATAATTAACAAAGAAGAAATGTTTACACAGAAATACTCTGACATCTGAGTCAAAGGGCCTGCACTGCAAACTGCACATCAATTCAAAAAAGGATTGCATGTGTATGCATATGCACGATATCATTAACAAAATTCATCCAAAATTATTACAGCTCTATAGCAGACCATATCACTCCAAATTTAATACATCAGGGCTACCCCATAGGCATAATACAGTATCCTTTCCTCAATTGTTTCCAAAATAATAAGATAAGGTAAATCTAACTGTGGTTATAAAATTTGAACAATCTCCAAATAACTCATAAGAAGTAAAGAAAATCCTCACAAAGGACAAATGTACTCACATAATTATCAAACAAAATAAAAAAAATGTGACCAAAACTTTCAAATCTTATTTTTGTCTCGGTGTGAATGGACATGGAAATTTCACAATTCCAATAACACTTTGTCTCAAGGTTGTAAAAGTGAAAAGAAATCTTAAAACATGAATGATTTGTACACGACATGATCATTTTCATTAAAACATATGCTACAGAGATCTCAAATTCAAACATTTGTACACCCATTACACATTATAATGGCCTTCAGTCTTGGTTGATATTTTGATAACCATCAACTGCTAGTCTAAAAGATTTAAATGTTTGAGGCTTTGTCAGTTTTGAAGTACATGGAATGTAATTAAATGGGATGTCATGATTCAAAGCCTCCATTACATCAATGTACAGAGCTGCCAGGTACCAAATTAGTTTCTTAGGGACAACCAGCATCGTATTTCTGGGACAAGCCATCAATTTCAGTGGCGCTAAAAGAAGTTACGGAAAAAGAGATGATTCAAAGAATGGATAGGTATGAAAAGAGGAACACTAGGGCAGAGATGCATGGTAGACAAATGAGTTTCTGGAACTGCTTAAACCTTATTACAGTAATTATTTCAGGGACATAATATATTGTACATCCTAGGGGGTCAGTTTATCAATGTTCAGGTCATAAGTGGTTCACTTCGTAAACAAAATACTCCCTTTAAATCCTGTTTCTTATAAGTAAACCTGATATCATGGGAGAGATGGAAGAACAGAGCTCAAAATGATGCTGTTTTTATCGAGGAACACGTATCCTCTTCGTTACAAACGCATGACAATACCAAATGACGTAACAGTTTTCCATTATATCTAGAACAACAAATAGTTTTAAAGCTCACAATTAATTTTTATGGGTATATTCATACCCCACCCACTGAAATATTGATCGATTTTTACTTTCCGTGTAAAAAGTGTGAATTATTGTTTAGAGCAGAAATTTTAGACAAAAATAGGCAGTTGTAAAACTCAAGTCTAAAACCCAAAATTTTTTAAGATATAGAATGAGGTCAACATCATGGTCATGAATGATGAAAAGAAGACATCAAAGGGCTAATTCATTTACTTCCTTTAAAAAAAAAACACAACAAAAACCAAAAACAATATCAATTGTCTAAAGCGGTAAAGAATGATTGAATGCTCATCGATATCTGCAGTAAACCGGAAGTTGGTTTCAGGGTTAAAGCTACTAACATTGGAAGCCATGTTTTTTGTTTACAAGGAAGTTTCCTTACTGTAGGGTGGTGGCGGAAAGGACGATTAATGATAACTCCTACCAATACAGCCGATAGTTTAGAATGATTCACTTCCTTTTGGGCAAATGGTAAAATAGCGCTTCAGTTTTAGTTTGAGACGGCCGATTAATGTGTAAAATAAAAAAAAAAAGAAAATGAAAAGTATAATGAGTTATATAAATTTTGACTTTTGATCTAAATTTCCAATACATTTCCATTTTTCAGTGGCACGACACCATTTTCTGTGACTACCACAGAAATTCAGTGGTACTTGGCAGCTCTGATTGAACCTCAATGAGTTTTAAAAAATTAGATGATTTAATTAAATCAACATTCTGAAAACCTGACACATATCATTTAAAGAAATAATTAATTCAGGGATGGAACCAAGCACCCAATAAAACCTGAACTTTTCTTTCACACTCACCATTAATACATATGCTGCAGACCCCCCACCCTCCCCCCAAGGTGCAAAAAACTGCCCCAAAACACTATTCTTGTGACATACATATATTAATTTGGGATTTATCAATTGATTTACCATACATCCTATGCATGGCCCAGACTGACAGTCTTAAGATAGACTGGAACCAAGTGGCGAAGGCACTAGATCAGACCGCCGGAGGCGGGAAGCCCTCTCGGGGGGTACAGGGGCATATTCCTCTGGAAAATTTGTGAAAACAACTCTTAAAAAACGACCATCTAAGCATATTCTGGGCTGTTTCTACCCGACTTGAAAACCAGTATTTTATTGTAGATTTTAGCCTATATTGCACCTTTTGCCAGATCAAGCCAATTGGTACTCATATGCATTTATTGATAATCGCGATCATTGAATTTAACAGCTTTCATAGCAAGTATCATACGATAATTAGTTGACTAAGTACATTCAAGATACACTCCTCCACTGACCCAGATATAGCCTCCAGTGGAGCTAAAGCGACAGAAAGCCAGATCACAAAAATTTGAAGTGAAAGGAATCTGTGCAGGCCCAATTTTTCTTCTCCGGATTTTTTTCTCCCAATTTTCGGGCTGGAAAAAAAAAAAAAAGAGGTTCCAGAAAAACCGGAACAGGTTCCATCCTTGGTAATTTAAGCATTTCACAGCACCCAACAATTAATGATTTTTCTAAATTGGGACAGAGATCAGAGGGTTTTCATTTTCATTTCAAGTTTAAAAGGCAAATTAAACCTTAGCCAAAAATAGCCAAAAGCATTAATAGAGAGAAGAAAAAAAAAGTGAAACTGGAAAAGTTGTCTGAAACCCAATGCACTGAGAAAAAACCAAGATACTTTACTGTATCAACTTGAGGCCAACATTCAGCGCCAGGAAGAGCTGAGAACTCTTTTGTTGCAATGCTTTCAGCTTTTATCAAACAGCTGATCTGACAAAAAGCACCCCATAATGAAAAACCAAAACAAAACATAATATTTTAACCACACAATTTTCCAACACTAAACTGGCTTTAAGGGCTTCACATTTTTAAAACCCCAATAACAAATCCACACATATGTTTGAAGTTTGCTTCAACTAAATGTCATTGTCTCACTGTTGACAGGGTATAAATGCATATAAAACACCACAGGGTTATTCTTCAACATGACAAATACTGCTGTACTTTCATGACATACAGTGAAACCTCATTACACCAACAACTATGGAAACAGGTAACAGTTGGTGTGATAAACAGAATGGCGTTATAAAGGAAAATAATCTCTTAGTACAAAATCTTTTTCTCATTGAAAGCAGGCAGTATATCTGAAAATTTGTATAACAGTACAGGTGTTGGTATGAAGAGGTTTTACTGTAAAAAGATAGTAAATCGTAATATTTAACAAATCATGTTTTAAGCATTCTGATTGGCTACGAAATTTGTAAAAAAAAAAAAAAAAGACAAACAACAACCATATCTTCCTCCTATGATCCAAAAGAATGGCATCTTGATTCAAGACTCTTAAAAAAGGAAAGACTACAAAAATGAACTCCATTTTCAACAAAGAACTCTAAACCATAAGATACTGAAAATGCAAAAAACAAAATTAACTAAAAACATAAACATATGCAACTGAAAAACTCATAAATAATTGGACAACAAATAAGTTTGAAAAATTTTCTTCCAATACCAGCCTATTTTCAAAAGGGATGCAATGGTCTGGAGGCAAACAAAATAAAATTGTAGGAAAGAAAAGAAATCTTTACAAAATATGAACAAACATCACCAAGCATTTTGCAAATTCTTAAAAAATTGATCTTAAAATAAACTCATAGAACATAAATTACTAAAATGAATACTTACAAAGTAAGCTACAACTAGGACTACATTATCAAAAGCATTAATTACTCAAACACTGAATACATTTTTAGACACATAAGTACTGATCAGTATTTATAAAGCCATTACACATTCCCTGCAAGTCCTCCCTTCCCTGAAAAAGTGAAGAAAAAAAAGGGGAAAATAATTTGAGCGACCATTTATTTACAATCATTAGCTCACAAAGCAACAAGTCACAACTCAACAACTCTGATATGATATATGTCAACCATCAGTATCAAAACGTGATCTCTTTTCAGGCGGTTCTCCCTGACTGGGTGCAGGGGGAGGTGTGGTGGACAAGCGCTCTGCCGAGTTCTCTGGTTTGTGGGGAGATCCTGGCTCTTGTTTCACCAACTCACTCTTCTGGGTTGGCAATGTTATTATCGGTGTCGAAGAAATGGACAAAGAACCTCTGCCAGGAAAAACAATAGAAGTATGTGTCAAAATAATAGCCAAAGATTTAAAATGAAACATGGCTAAAATGAAAGGCTGGATTAATTGGAAGTAACACTGCAAGTAACGCTTGGCTTTAATGAAATGTGATTGAACTTTTGAAAAATTTAGTATAAAAAAAGAGAGAGTAGAGAGCACTAAAACAGGCACCTTTAACTTAGTCATGCAGAAAAAAAAAATTAGATCAGTTTCCTATTTTTCCCTTTAAATCCTTATTTGTGACAATTTTGCTGTCATTAAGTTTAGCTTGTTTACTTGAATCAAGGTCTTTTGAAATTATACTTAAATCACATATGTGTCTGTTAAGGTTTTGCTTTGGAATGAAGTTCACATGAAAACATCCATAATATATGTTTTGGCTACTTTTCTTCAAATTGCTTGAGTAAAAGTAAAAGTAGAAGTCAAGAGCACATTTGTATTGACCCTTTTGCCAATACCTCAAGGGTTTTCACAATACCAGATCCCTGGCAGACAATGTACATATGCAAGGCGGTATGGGATAAGCGAGCATTTTGCAAAACTTTGATGAAAAGCTTAGAAGGACCTGAGAAGACTGTAGCCAGTTCCCTGCAAAGCTACGATAGGGACTTCTGATATGCGCAAAGCTGCTACAAAGAGCACATTCCACTGTATTCATGCCCATTATTTATCGGTGAAAAGCTACAGTGTAGGTTGTAGTAACAGGAGACTGCCAAAGCAGCGATTAAGGACAGGGGCAGGTTCCCAGGTGCCTGTACTTCTATGCCACCAGAGAGTGACAACCCATCAGTAATTGGTCAGAAATTTTTTTTTGTGTCTATTGGACTCAAAGCCGGGACCTTTCAATTGAGAGGTGAGCACCCTACCCCTCTGCCACATACGCCCCATGATTACAAATCAGGATGAGAGGTGAGCAAGCATTGCAAGGCCTATGATTTACTCTTACCCAGGCGTGAAGACTCCTGATGCTTGCAAGGCAGCTGTCAGAGGCCCTGGTCCCTGTCCTTGGTTGTTCAGTTGATACACCAGAGGAGAAAGCCCTGTTATGTCTGCACTGTTTAGTAAATCACCTGTCAAAGCCAATAAAAAAACAATTTTTAAGAATAACAAAGAGGAAATTCCACTTACCATAGTCTAAAATTGAGGAATAAATAATCCTTTAAAATTTCTAATCAAATATGAAAATCAATACCAAGTAGCTAACTTTTTAAATCAATAAAAAAAAAAAAACATGATCCACAACACTTGAAAACTGTTGCTGATGCAGACAGCAAGAATTAAATACATTAATGGCATGAGGTAATTAAAAACAAACAAAACTGTTTTAGCTATTTAATCTTCTTTCCTAATTCATAAACTAGCCATGTGCAAAAATTAAAAGTTCTGCAGGAGGAACATGAGACTCTAAAGCTTTATAATAAAAAAAAAAAAAAAAAAAAAAAAAAAAAAATTCAGTCAACTCCTTTGTCCCACATTAAGACAAGTAAGCATATCAGTTACAACTTTGCCTCATCCCCCTTTGACACCAACTAAGCCAGTTTGCTCGGAAAATTGACTGACAGAAGTGAAGAAAAAAATATTTACAAAGTAAATTTTGTGCCCCATTATGAAAACCAATTTGGTTCACTTTTTAGCCAGTTTGTATGCCTGTAATTTGAGGTGTTTTGATTCTGTAGCAATCATTAAACTTAACACTATACGTGCTGCTTCTTCCTCGTTGCTATATCTTGAATCTCTGACTTCACTGGTTAGTGTCTGACACCTATTAATATGTAGAGACACATGACAGCAATATACACACACACAAAAGAAAAACCCACCAGATTGAAGAATAGCTTGTATTGCTCCTTGGGCTGCAGTTTGGCTGTTGGGAGTTGCTATAGAAACACTTGGCGTATCAAGAGATGTTCCTGGCTGGATTTTTCCCTTTAAAAAAAAAAAAAGGAAGTATGATTAGTTATTTCAGTCTTTATACAAAAAATGACCATTTGTCCCTACTTCCACATCAAAGGCAGCTTTATTCTCTTATCAAATATCATCAAGTAACAAAGTCTGGCAACCGTCACAGTTAAAAATGGAGAGGATTGTAATATAGACTGATTTTTTTTTTTTTTCATTTCTTTTTAACAAATCATGACTATGATTGATCTAGAAATGTCCTTATAAGAGAATACCACAACCCTGACAAACCATCACCTAAAATGCATTACTAAGCATTCTGTTAGTAGTAACAGCACAAGTAATATCCTCTATCAAATTACTGTTTGACCTCCATGTTCATCAATCAGCCTGCACGAGTGAAGATTACAGTTCAATATTTGGACTGTGTTTAAAACTGAAAAAGATATGCACAAATGGCAAATACTGATAATCAGTGTTATTGTTATTGGTTAACAATTTTTATAAGTAATATAAGTCATATAATAATTGAAGAAATTGTAGTGTCTAGGGTTTTTTACTTATGTGCAAAGCTCAACAATACCAACTCTGATACAGGTCAAGACTATGGATACAATGTTGTGGCCCATCATTGGAGTTCCTTCAAAATGTAATGTAATGAACAATTAATTCTTTAGTGCCAAACCCACAGAGTACTCAAAAGCACTTACAATGATATAATCACTTATCTGCCATGGTTGGTGATTATGTCATTGTTAGAACACCTTGCAAAGCTGCCAGTAGCAAAGCGTCTTACTAAGCACAGGTGAACCGTTTTGTAGGAATTAATTTGGATTAAAAATCAAAAGGATTTTGAACAAGTTATCAAATGTTAAATGGTACCATTTTTTTGTCTTTAGCTTTAGATAAAAATTGAAGACTCAGAATTCTATATCAATATGGTATTAAAATCAAAATCAGATATTTTCCCACAGGTAATCAAGAGTCAAAGAAACAATTTTCCTTCAAAACTCTGCATGGGAATAAGTCAGTAACCGCCAGTAGCAATAACCTGCTCTGGATGAATGGAACTTGCAATGATAACTTCAAACAGCTGTCATTAAATAACAGCACTTCTGTGGATATCTTATCTTCTCAAGTCCCATTTTCTGTTGAATAGATATTGAAATCTGAGGTCACTTATTGTCATACTGTTCCAGGGAGGTTCCCAACTGTTCAATATAACATATTTTGAAAAATTAAAATATTTTTTGTTAAAAAAAGAAGAAAATCCTGTGAAACAAAAGTAATAAAACAAAGACAAACCTGAGAAACAGTCGGGCCTCTATCAGGTATAACAACTTTAAGGCCAGGTTTTTTGATAGCAGTGGACTGCTGGACTGAAGTCGAAGCAGTGATGACTCGAGGAACTTCTCCCGCCATATGCAAAGCCACTGGATGGGCAGGGCTTGAGGCATTGGTGGTAAGATTGACCGTCACCTTCTGGGCACTCATGCTTGGGGACACATTCACTCGACTTACAACTAGAACAAGAAGAGATGATTTCACACTTTTAGTCTTCTCTTCAATCAAGACTTTCTGGACATTAATTTTGCTGGTATTCGCATTTCAGATGAAGAAGTACAAACCCATTGAAAGGAAAATTAAAAAGAGTATGAACTACTATAAAACACAAACAGAACATAATATGTAGATTCAATCTAAAAACATGACTACTTTTTGTTAAGATCAAAGGATTCAACTACCTTTCAAATACACAAGACAATCAATCATGGGTTGAGAGGCAACTTATTGTAACTGAAAAACCCTGAAAAATGAGATAACTACTAATCTTGAACAGTCACTGAATAATCCATGAAATAAAATCATTGTAATTATCAAATGATTTATCATTTCTCTGATTTGCTTGGTGGAAAATTATTGTGTTACACTGAATTCCCTTTGGAGCTTAACATTTGAACACAATTTTCTTTATAAAATGTGAATTTTGCACTTACAATAATTTGCCTCTCAACCTGCAAAATATGATCCTTGCACCAAATTTTCCCATAATTTCAAGAAATTAAACTGAAGAAGCTATAACAAATTGAACTAGCATAAGTGGATGCTTTTATTAACTTTACAGATGAGGCAACTAAATTAACTGAAAGAATTACTTGACTATTGAAAAAGAATCAGTTGAACACTGTACTGAAAAAAATGACATCCAATTTTGCACACTTGGTTTTTATGCCTGTTTTGCAAAAACCCATACAGTTAAAATTTCAAGTTTCAGTTCTTCAACCTTACTGTATTTTGAAAACAGTAGCTTTGAGCCATCTTTTTTTTTCATTATAATGGGTAGGACCTTTTTTCTGCAACTGTAAAGACAAAATTAAAACATCCCAACAGGGCACAACTTTTTAATCCCTCAATATTTTAGTAGCTATCAGGATCTGGCAGACAGAATTATAAAAGAATATCAACCTGGTTGTCTGGTCCCAGTGTTGGCCACAGGAGCAGACGGCTGCAGCACGATAACAGAGCCGCCACTGGCCATGCTAGCAGGGGCTGCTGTGTACTGGGCTGTGGCTTGTACAGGGATTGGGTACTGGACTGAAGCCTGACAATACAGACACAAAACTGTGAGCTAATCAGATGCTCAAACAATGATTTACTCATAGCCAACTTCTAAGAAAGCAAAAACAGAACACCCAGACCTGAAGACTGAAAACATCCCCTCAATGACCCATTCAAAGCTAGAAGTTGTCATTCCCCTTCCCAATCCCTAGCTCCAATCTACAGGGAATAAAGCTTACGTCTATCCATTGCTTACTTACAACAATGAGGAAGTTAATATGAAATAGCTACCATTTTCCCCAACCAATCCCTCCTTCTCCCCCCCCCCCCTTCAAACACGAAAATCCTCAGCAAAAAAAAAAAATATTAAAAAAAAAATTTGCACGAAGGACCTTCCGACAAAAGCATTGCGCAAAATACCTGAATATTTTAATTTGATTTTTTTCTGGGGTCACTCAAGGCTAGATTTTTTGTCAAAAACACCGGTGAAAAATGTGAAACTTTGAAAAGGTCATTAAGTTGACCTAAAACTAAAATAGTCATATAACATATCAAATTGTTCGTCTTTTCCTTTTCTCTCTGAATGAAATAACTGCACATAAATACATTGAGTGTAGAAACTGTTAAAATCACTGTGCATCTCCGTAAAAAAAAATTTAATATTTTGACACGATGTAGTCTGTGGTTTCGATCGTTGAACACGCACATTGAAGGTTGTCAGGAAAACAAAGGTGCATCACTTGGCAATCTTATGTTTCAAAAAAAGATGATGAAATTATTTAATTTGTAAAATATCAAACTGTTGAATCGTCAAGAACAAAATGGTAGCCTCCAAAGATAGATGCGAGAGAGATTGCTAAACACCTAAATAAGTAAAACGGTAATACTGGAGGAGGGTTATTGATAGTAGAATTCAAATTCCTTAATTTTTTGCATCTGAATGAGACCAATACTAAAAGTAGACAGTTAACAAAGTTCCGTGAAAATCCCCACTATTTCATTGAAAATAAAAGGTGAAACTTTAAACTGGATTTTCTCGTTTTCACACTTTCTTACCTTGGGGTACAAATATGGAATGATAGCACTTTTCAGCTGCATCAATAACTAAAATTTTGATTTTTGACACTTCAGGCGCCTTTTGTCAGGCCACCACACATTTAGTAGCCTGCACCGATGCTTTGTTACGATACTGTCCATCTGACTCTCTATGTATTTAAAGCCCTTAAGTTCCGGACATGGTCTAATTCTTTTTTCTTTTTAAAATTTTCATCAAACAAATTGCCAAGTATGTCAAATCCTGACAGTTACGATTTTATTGTGGCGGTTGCCCACTATGTTTACTTTAATGATAGCATTGAAAATAATCAAGTCTTTTCATGATTTACTGATTTGACTGTATTACATGTAGGATTGAACTATTTCTTTCCACATGTCACTAACATCTCATGAAGGAAAAGACCGAATTTTGTTAAAAGATAACATTTATGACAACAGTTTTAAGGAAGTTCAATTACGACCCAAATCTGCAGTTTGATGAGGCATCACTTTATTAAAAAGGTAAAGGCTTCTCAAAATCTTACCTTAAGTCCTCCATCATTCATTGCTCTCGCAAACTCTGCATCAATTTTCCGGTAACTTTCGTCAGTCTTTGGTGATATAGGAAAATCATCATCATCTCCATCAAAGTCTCCACCTTTGCTCTCCTTTTTGTTCAGCATCTGTCAAAAAGAAGTATCATCTCATGTCACAGTAGATTCAAAGCTTTCATTGCTTAGGCCTATTTGAGCTATTTCCCATTCATATGATGCCTGTTAATCAATTAGAAACATCTCAGTGGAAACAATCCTCCTGAAAGTTCGAATGAAAATGCTATTTTGAAATAACAACTTCAACTTATGCCAATCATTAGAACATCTTTCATCAGTAAACATGTTAAATTGAGTTTCTTGTTTTTTATCTTGATAAATTTTGCAAACATGATGCAACATTGTTTTGTTTTGTGTCAACATTACAAGAATAAATCAAAAGGAGTTATTTTGAGGAGACAAAACATTTGGTGCGTAGATATATGTGGACTTCATGGAGTAATGCTTTGTCATGTTCTGTTCATGGGGTGTTTATCAAAATCATTTTGAGTTTGAATGTATCTAGTCTCTTTCTTGGGATAAAGCATACAAAATTTCATCAGTCACAACTTACATCCATTATATCCTTATTGGTCTGACTGACAACCGAATCATTGTACTCTGTATACTTCAACAACACTTTGTCCATGTCAGAACTGGCATACTGATAGAGCTTGTTGTTGCTTGTAAAGATGATGAGAGCAATCTCACAGTCACACAAGACACTGAGCTCATATGCCTTCTTCATCAGACCAAATTTTCTTTTCGTAAACGTGACCTGTAAGCAGGAAAATCAATTAATTGGGGTTTTTTTTCTCTATTCGCTAAAAAAAAATAAAAATGTTTAGATATTTTACCTCCAGAAATTCCAAAACCATTAATTTTTATTTTTAAGAGGAGTAATGTCGGGGAGCAGACACCTTGAATCAAAGATTGTGAAAATAGTAATTGCATGAATACGGTGTCGAGAGGAGAACAAGACA
>JBCIKM010555044.1:941-17365 GCA_039654465.1 Melibe viridis | reverse complement strand
TAGATAGATAGATAGATAGATAGATAGATAGATAGACAGATAGATAGATAGATAGATAGATAGATAGATAGATGGATAGATAGATAGATAGAGAGAGATCCAAGAGGGCGTGGGATGGCATAATGGGTACTTTTGTTAAATAAGCCTAATTTCTCCGCTATATCATTAACTCTTTGCTTTTTACTGTGAATGGTATATTATTAGTTCTAGCCCTAACAAACATACTGTGTTCGATCTGCCTACTGTATTTTGCCTTGGCCATAAAGAAAAGTAATTGACCCCATGTATGATTGATTTAAGCGAATTAGATGCTTTGAAATGGGTTGCGCTTGCAATTAAGAAATCGATATAATTGCTACTATTTGTCTTTACCTTCACCCCAGATCAATATAGTAATTTGCCGGAGAGACCTGAGAATGGAGAGCAGCCACTCTCGGAGGACAAAGATATGGGCCGGACCAAAATGATCAAATATACAATGATTCATCTGGAGTTATAATATCTTTTAGGGACCCGTTGTTTATTTTGATATTTAAAAAAATTCAAGACATAAAATCAGACGCCTAATTCATTCATAGACTTTATGTCAAACAACTCCTGAGAAATTGTATGTGGCATTATGGCAAAAAATAGGAAGAACAGTGAACCAATGAAAGAACTGAGGGACTGGCTGATGACTAAGTGCAGATTGCCTGAGTTCGGAAACCACTCAGCTGATGGTTCAGTGCCTGCGAAGAATGGACAGTCGTCTTTATTGGCCAGTGGGCAGCAACAGTTTAAATCCAATGTGGTAACGCCACGGAACATCCCTCAGTTCGTGATCCCAGGCTCAAATGACTCCTCGAGGCAGCCCAGCATCGGCTCCAACGACGACTTGCTCAGCCACTCCAGTGGAGAACCCAGCGTCGCTTCGTGGTCTGCGTCCACAAGCCCTGGCGTATCCCCACGGTCCTCTTTCTCCGCCTTAGCCGCCCCGGAAAATGCAATGGTCAAGGTTCGTTCCGCACCCGTGTCCCCGCGTCGGGACTCCCACGGCTTTCTCAAAGACTTTGGTATCAGATCAATGACCAATTTACCTCACGTGCATATAGAACATTCTGGTAAAAACAACAATGGGCTGAATCCTCACGACCTTAGAAGATTGTCCAATAGCAGGGAAGGATTTCCGAATAATGATCACAGGCACACAACAAGGAAAGGATCTCTGACCATACCAGGATCAGAGATGAGACACAGGGGAAGGAAGATCCACCGATCATCGCACGAAATCGTCACCAAGTACGAGAGGTCAGTTTCATCTGATCGACTACACGTTAATCAAGCTGCCGGGGAATACCGCGGCCTGTATACAGGCTTGACAGACATGAACGAATACCTGCCTCTAAAAGAATCCTTTCGTCGCTCCAAAAGGTACTACCGTCGCCGCTCGTCTCTTGCTACAGCCGATGTCGTACGACTTTTGTACCACCACAGCTGCGCCGAAGGGAACGGCTACTCCGACGGAAGCCCACCATGCGGCCGCCAGCGGAAACAACTCGCCCCAATCGACCCTTTGCAAGACAAGAGACATTCTTCTCCAGAAGTGGTGGTTACTGATGTGCACAACAATACGGGAGACACTCTGTACCCCGGGATAGACAAAGTCAGATCCAACTCTCTCGCAAATATGAAGTGCTCCTCAGCGGTGAGTTCTCTCCAGTCAGCTCCACCGGGAAAACCTGAAACTGAGAGAGGTGAAATAAAATTCTCTTTTCAGTATTTCCCCGCTACGAAAAGACTTAAAGTCATTATAATAAGACTAGAAGGACTTAAATTTCCTGAAAAACCAGACATGGTTTTGAATCCTTTTGTGAAACTGTGCCTCATGCCCGGGAAAATCCAAAAACAGAACTCCGATCCCATACGACAGACCAACGCACCTGTGATGAATAAGGAATTTTTCTTTACGGATTTAAAACTTGAGGAAATGAAGACCTTGCGACTACGAATCCGGACTTTTCACAAACCACATCATCTGAAACTTCCAGAATACCTAGGAGAAGTGAACGTACCGTTGTCGAACTACGATCTCCTCATGGAAAACAGAATCTGGAACGACCTTCACTTCAAGCCTTATAAAAAGGTAAGTCATACTTTGACTATTTTCTCCCATTTTGCAGGTACAAACTAATTATATAAGATTTTTACACGTCCCAATGATATAAAATATCATGTAACGTGTAAGCTTCTATTGCATGTTTGTAGATGCATTCTGGAACTGCCACACAAACCTATTTTTATTTTGCGTGTTTATTTCAATGACGTGTAAGAGGTTTATTCAGGCAATAAAGTGTCGTGCTTTTTTTGCAGCAATCTGGCAATGACCCACAAATCGCTGAATCACTGATACTGCGGTGTCTTATACTCGTGTAACTAGAAAAGATTAATCAAGGGAAGCAGCTTTATCCAATTCCAATGTTTTTGTGCCCCCTTTTGTCATGTTTTGGGGCTTATGATATATGTATATGTTCATCATTCCCATTTACCTGGTTTGATCTTGACCCGTAGTCGTCAGAGACTGAATAGAGTATCGGAAACATAACACTTGGACTTCTATCTATCTGCCATACAAAAGAGACAGAACAGATACGAGTGACGACTTAAAACAAGTCCGACTTTTATTTTCAGATGACATTTAAGACAAACCGTTTTCCAGCCCAAATCACTAAAAAATCGAACTTGGATTTGACTTAGCGTCGTAAATGATAGAGGTACAGTTCGCACTGCGTCGATTTCAGGATGTGTCAAAAAAGATCACAATCATTAAAAAATGCCGCATAAGCTACAAGACTGTTAATTAGTAGTGGATAAAACTGGTAAAATCAATGCAGGATTTGGAAAGAAAAGAAAAAAATAACCAGCAACAACAAAAACCCAACCAAAGTTGGACAAAAAAGGTGTGCCCGATTTTAATAGAAAAAACCTCTCCAGGTCCTGAAGTTAATCACCGAGATTACTCAGCTAGAGTCCCTCCACTGACCAGTGGCTATCTATTATTTACGAGAGCAGGTCAGAGGGGCCAACTGAGAGCGGTGGCCACTCCTAGACACGAGGTGGAGATGATGTGAAAACAAAATCGATATCTTATTCTCAGGTTCGTTCTTTTGTTGCCTTTTTTGGTATATGGTTTTATAAGTGCCTAGAGACTACTTCAAATTTCATCTCGCGTTCCCGAAAAACAATATTTTGTGGTCAATTTCCTAGTTTGCCGTATAAGAACCCCCCCCCCCCCAAAAAAAAAAACAAAAAACAAAAAAAAACAACAACAACAAAACAAAAAAAAACAAAAAACAAAACAAAAGCAACACAGGCGCAAGCGTCAAGCTTCAGTGAAGCTGAAGAGAACACCGGAAAAGACGGTCCAACTGAGTTCGTCAATGTTTGTTAATCACTTCATTGTCAAACAGCACCTGGCACTGAAGTGGTTGATTTTGATATATTTTATACATTACACAATTACAGGCAAAGGTCTTTTATCCTAAAAACAAATTAGAAGAAATAAAAAGATAAAAAGAGGAGAATCGGCGGTGGGCGGGGGGCGGGGGCGTTGTACCTACTTTAAATAGATGATAACTTAAAAACATTTTCTGGGCACAGCAGGGATAGTAGGTGGGTGGACAGTTTGTTTCTCTTGTTTTGTTATCCATATCCCTTCATACCGCGCCTGAGCAGTGTCGGGACCCAGCTCCAAGGAGCCGGGACAAACTCTAGATCACAAGAAATGAAGACAGGCAGAAGGTCAGTCCGCTGCGCCTAATCTTGCGTGGCATAGAGGAAAGCAATGGGTATCACTCGATCTTTAAGCCAAACAATAGTTGCTGTTGCCTTGGTAGGATCTGCTCAATGAGCCAATTTACCACCGGGCACACATTGTACTAAAACATACTTTCAAGCCCTGACTGATTTTGATGTTGGGATTTTTTAGTATTTATTTTATTTATTTTTTATTTATTTATTTTATTTATTTATTTACTCATTCATTTATTTTATTTATTTATTTTTTTTTTTTTGGGGGGGGGGGGGGGAGGGGGGGGAGGGGGTGTGGCCTACTTTTGCTTGCTTGTCTCTTTCTCCGTTGTGAATTTATTTCTCGTCTCCTTTTTTCTTTTTTGATTATTCATATATCCGATCAATTTCTACAACATCCAATCTTATGGGCGCCTTTTCTGGCGGCTAAGGTAGGTTAGTAGACCTCGCCTACCTGTTAGATTTTAGATCTGAGCCATGTGGATGTCCGACAATTATATAACTGTCTGAATATGCTTCGAATTTCACGTTTACATTACTGTCTAAATTTGTTCTACTTGGGACAAAACCCTTATGCTCAATAAAAGACGTGCGCGCATTTTACCTCCAGCACCTCGTCTCCAGTCGCCCTGACATGGTACAAAATTGACCTCGGTCCGTAACCATAGTTACAATATGTTGTAAGACTTGTCCTGTCGTATTGTAATAATGGCGTAACATTTTCCTTTTGAATATGACACAGGTTTTTGTTCACTTCTCAAAATGGTAAAAGGCTTGATTGCTTGTAGATAAATCCCGCTTCTCATCACAAATTAAATCAGTCTAAAAACAATATCAATTGTTAAAATCATCTTACAACAGGTCATGCTGCCCTTAAAATGATATGGAACTTGAGCTGCCACATTGGACGATTTCATTCAATGATCTTTTCTTTGATGATGCAGACCAAAGAGGCATCTAATTTAGTGGTTTTGGTTAATAAAAACATTATTTTTGGTTAATGTAAATTGGAGAGACGCCTCTTCTTTTATTTTTTATCATTATATAGGTTAACCAACCGAGTTACTTCTGCCTCGGTTCGATAAAATAGCTTAGCAGCAAGATCTGCCATTCAATGACCTTCCTTTTATCGTGAAGCCTTGAAAAACGAGGGCAATTTTTCCGCATTATTTTGGCGGCTGCTGCATTGCGAGTGTTGAATGTTGACGTAAAGATTTCCCTTATCTGTAATCAAACTGCGGGTCTTGTGAAAGATCTAGTGACATCGATGAATACAGGCACTCCCTGAGCTCCCCACCTGCTGGTTTTTACCGTTGACAAGCTATTCTTTTAGCCGCGAGCCTCTGGTACATAAGGCGAGGCTTGGCACCTTGTGAGGCTGAAAATAGGCTAATCCTCATTCCTCACACTCACTCTCTAACCCACGTGCAAATTCATTTCGCTGTGATTGCCACTTCACTTGTGTACTCTCTGAAGAGAAAAGAATCAGAATGTCATATTCTTACATAAAGGTTAGTACATCATGACCCTATCCGTATTTCCTGCTGTCTAGTTTTGGTAGATTGCCAAATAAGTCAGCCGAAGAACGCGAAGAACGCGAAACAATCTCGGAAGATTATCTGTTTTGTTTTGGATGTGAAGAGGGCCGACCGTTTCCCGTGGCGACTGGTGTTTTTGATGACTTGAAAATTCTAAATTTAATATTCATACACTATTGGAATTTAAAAGATTCCTTTAAACTGGCTAGTTGTAGGCTAGAAGTCTTGGCTCAAAGCAGATCTGATCATTCAAGAAAATTATGATTTATATCTATTCATGATGTTCCTTCCTCACAAGCCCATGTTCAGTTCAGAGTAGGTATTAGTGGGACTCAAAGTCAGAATATTTTTTGTTTTGAATTGGACTCAGGGCCAAATAAAATGTTTGTTTAGGACGCAGTTATTTGTACAGTAGTACGAATAACTGCTACCAGTCATTCATACAATTGTAGAAACACACACGAGAGCGAGATGTTTGCTGTGGCAGGCAACGAATGGTCAGCGGAAGCATGGTACAATATATTGTTACAGTTTTTCCATCCAGTATTGTGCAGCGATCATCCACGAATTTTGTCCGAAAAAATAGTGGACACATTTGAAAATCAGATATGTTAGGAAAAAAGAAAAAGAACACAAACAACAGCAAAAAATTGGAGCTGGCAGGGGGTCGAACCTGGACCAGTGTGCTTGCAGTGCCAACACTTTAACGCTTTGGCTATAGCGGCTTTGACTTGTGAGTGATACAATATGTATTTAATCCCACTTACTCTTCCTTCTATTGATTAATTGACTAAGATAGGAACTGATCACTTAACACTTTTATCACACCTTGTATGAATAACCACTCCGTTTGTTTATTCGGACTATATTGCATAGAAAAGCTAATTTTGGAAGTCATATCAGTACACCTGTACAGTCTTGGTTGTTGCACCATGCGTTAATGGGTTGGTGGCAAAAAGATGAGCGAGAGGCCCTGCGAGGGAGGGGGGCAACCTGAACAAAAAAATAAAGATCTGGATTTTTTTACCCAAAAGTAGCTAAATTTTTAGCATTAGTTTTTGCAATTACATTCAGCATTTTTTTAAACTGGTCCTCTTTTGCACCCTCAAGGTTGAATGATAAATTTTAAAAGTGGTAAAATAGGTAGCAAAATTAGAGAAAAACACAAAAGCAAAAAATCACCAGCAAGGGTGGGGGGGAGGGGGTTAGTGTGAAGGTTCAGGAGAAATAGAAAAGACCAGAATGGAGACAAACAGTTAATGCCAGTCACATAGTGGATGAGGTTGAAGAAGGTTGTCCAAGTCCCAAATGGAAGCTCCCTTTAGGCAGATGACCACTAGTGAGGCATTATTAGGAGAACTGAGTATGGGATTAATTTGAAGTAGTAAAGGATTCTTGTACAAAATAGAATTTTCTACTGAAAGATAAGAGGAAATAATTCTTAAGAGTTTTATTTTTAATTCTTTACTTCACACTTTGACTTTTTTCTTACAGATTGATGACGGGGATCCCGGCTATTCCTTACAACAGTTTTGCATCCCTCAACATTATGAAAATGATCTTGAAAATGTATTGATTCCTTCAGGATTGATTAGTGACAGGTTTGCAGATTATGTAATACATCTAAGTGTGTCAGATACTCTAATGTATTGTTGTTATCATTATTTATTAATTGCTAGGATTATTGGGGAGGGGGGGGGGGCTGAATAAAATATAAAGATTTATATTTGGCATTTCTGAGGATAGGGGATAGAACCGTCTTTTATACATAACTCAAGGTTATAAGGAACAGATTTCTAACTTCCTTATGGGAAATAAATATGTCCCAACTGATATGAGAATAAAGAACTTATTTGGAATGAGAATGCCCCAAGCTGTTTTTTAGAAAATATATTAATTCTCAGCTGTATCCGAGTTTCACTGTATATCCTTTCTATTTCCCACATTTCATTTTATTTTATAAACAGGACAGAAAGACTGGCCAGGAACATTGTTGAAGACTTTGGGGATGAGCCTCTTGTAGCTCTGTGTGTGTTGAAAGGAGGCTACCGTTTCTTCACTGACTTGATGGACAAAATCCAAACTTTAAACAGAAACAGCAAGACATCAATGCCAATGTCCCTAGACTTCATCCGGCTGAAGAGCTATGTGGTGAGTGTTGCTTACCTTAATTGATGTTGTTGTCTTGGTTTTGGATGGAATGAGAGTGTAACATGAAAAGCAATAAGACGCAAGGTTCTTGTAGAGGTGTGTATGCAAGTTGTTGACTTTTTGACGTGACAGCCTCTGTTTCAAAGGTGTCAAGTTTGGGAATGGTTGTCACAGTTTTGTCCGTGAAGCATGGGAACTTAGTTTTACATTGACATTGTGATAGTGTGTGGTGCTTGCATTCAACCGAAATCTTTCTTTACAATCTTTAATGTAGATTTTGGATTCACTGAATCTTGTAAGTTTTGCCAGTCACTGGTGTCAAGGAATATTTTTTATAATGAAGGGGTTCTAAAGCTTTCCTCCTCCCAGTGGGTGGTTTGAGATCCAAGGTTGCGGGTCCCTGGTAATTTGTTTTGCTTCCCTTTCTCTTTTAGGCCTTTCATATTTGATGCAAGCTCTGAGTGATCTCTCGTTATTTGAGACAAATAGTTTAAAAGTTTGCTTTACTACTCAGTCTATAGCCGTCACAATGTGTGTATTGTTAGGAAAATGTTTTTTTAAAAAAAAATTCTTTGTAAAATACAGTTCTCATTATAAAGATATTCTTTCATTTTTGCTTGTAGGACTGAAGGTCCAATGAAATGTTTGCAAGAACATGAACATATTCCAATGTTCATTTCCTGCAATGATAATTGGAGTACTTTTTCTCAGGTTCTCATTGAAGTTATAAAGAGAAAAGTTTTTTTTACATAGTTTCACTGTTGAGTATTAGTCCTATGAAGACATTACATTGCGCCTCTCAGCCCATGTTTGATCCTTAGTCAGGTCTCGTAGGTTCTCATTGAAGTTAAAAAGAGAAAAGTTTTTTTTACATAGTTTCACTGTTGAGTATTAGTCCTATGAGACCTTACATTGCGCCTCTCAGCCCATGTTTGATCCTTAGTCAGGTCTCGTGTCCTCCATGAATCTACCCGGGGTATTGACTCTCCGTAGTGGTACACAATGATGAATGACAGTAATCTCATTTTGTACTATTGCAGAGTACCCATGCCAAGCAATACTCTTACTTAGTTCAGCATTGACTCTCTCCTTAAATTCTTTCTTCTTTTTTTTTTCTTTTTGTCTATCTGGATATTTTTCCTTGCTATCACTCTCTGACATTTATGATATTCTTCCTGATTTCTCATTAGCTACCCCACCTTCCCATTCAAATGCTTTGTAAGTTTTTGCTTCTAAATATTGCAGTATGTGTTGCTCTTAAGTTGATAAAATATGACAAGTTTCTTTATATTAAGGAAAGGAAAATAAGTTCACAATTTTTAATTTAAGTAAAAAACAGTTTCGGAGTAAAGAATTAATTTTATGTTTCTCCTTTTGAATGTTTTTTTTTTTCATGTTGAGCAGATGCTTGGTCATTCATTGTTTAAAACCTGGCTATTTAAACTTCAAAGATAAATTTGACACTGTTTGCTCTCATGATAAGTTTTTCCACTAGATTTTTTTAAACTATGAAAATAAAATGACAGTAAATGGCCCAATATTTCAAAGAGATTATGAGATGAAGACCTACACAGGTTTTCTTAATTGTGCCTCTTCATGCAGAGATTGAATGGGGAGATAATCCAGGTAGTATTGTTTGCTGCCATGATGTGTAACTCTCATTCCTCTTTTGGTTTCTGTTGACACAGCCGCTTCTTCAAGACTATTCCTTCTTGTTACCATAACCGACTAGCAAATATTTACAACAATTATTTGATTTCCCATGTTTTGAAATAGGCCAACCAAGGTCATTAACCCCTTACAACTGACTTCTAGCCCTTTTTAACAGGTTTTTTATTCAAAGGAGAGAGAGTTGTAATTTCTTACTGGCCCAGGGTTATGATCTGGTATTCAACATTTTATAGCCAAGAGCATGTTCATTTTGAAGTGAACGGACTATAACTCTCCTGTAGGAGTCAAACTGTGGCATGTATTCCTGAGACAAATTGGTTCAAAAGTTCAGTGTGTTTAAAAGAAGAAAAAAAAAAAACAGCATTTTTTCCAGAATATTTATTGTCTTATGAAAACCCCACAGTTCTTGTTCAGTTTGTCCTAATATAGTTTCAAGTGAATTTGTAGAGTACATGGAGGTCCCCATTTAGAGGCTTTGATGCACCCAACAAAGAAGAAATTTGAATATTGTTTTAGCTTCTGACCTGGTGTCTTTTTATTCTTTGTACTTAGCAAAGCAAGTGGGGCAGTGTTTTATCACATATATACAATCAGTGGGCTGTTGTTCGATATTCTTCAGTCTTCTTTATACACATATAAACCACATATTACTTCTGCTGATGGGTGTACAATATTGTGATATTGGTTTAGTTGTTCAGATGAGATTTGAAATGAGGATCAAAACAAAAAGTAGGGAAATTTTGTGTGCATTCAGGAAGTTTTTACTGATAAGGACCATGAAGGAGTGTAGTTTCAGGCATGAAACGTTAAGGGTATAATATTTTTAACCTTTTAGAAGACTGCAAAGTTTTGGAGATATGCATGCTGGGATTTATCTCAGTGTCAAACGACTTTTTTATAGGATAAGGTAAAAAATGGATTCAGTTGAATGTATGATTTTTTGTTGTGGCATTCACCAACTGGTTAATCTAAAAATCTCTCAAAATAAAATCCTTTGCCAAATAATTCAAATATGTCCAAAGCATTGCAGGCAGTGCTTTGTAAGGTTCAATATTATTAATGATAAACTAATATACTCGCCTGGCCGGGGAGGGAGGGGCACATTTCTGAGACAATTTTTACGTTCTTTAATTTCCTTTTTCTTTGTCGTGTCCTTTTTTTGAAACGGTACTTACGCTTACTTACCACAATTTATCATTGACTAATTTATTTCAAATATTACTCCATGAAAGTTTCATGCCTGTACTGCATTCCTTCTTTGTCAGGGTTAAACTTATCTTGAACTCCCCTCGTAAAACAACTATTTTGTCTAATATCTGACAAAACATTTATATCCTAAGAGACAAATTTATCTCATAAATTAACTATAGGTACAAAATTTGAAAACAATCCTAGACTTTAAAAAAGTTATTTTAAAAAATGCTGTTTTTTTCTTTCTCTTTTTCCTCTTTTTTTCTTTTTTTTTTTTTTTTTAAAACAAACTGTAGGCTAATATCAGTCTGCATGGTGAGCAAATCGACTTTGGTGTGGAGGAATACATGTTGCAGTAATTTTATGCTCTTCATAATAACAGTTTTTACAAGTTCTAACAAATAGACTGACTTGAATTTCGGTTGTTGCCATGCCAGTGAACAGCAGTGGAATTCCCTCTTCATGATGTGTCTTTATCTTTGGGCTGTGTTTCTCTATATTATTCAAACTTCACCTTTGCAGCATAAAATTTTTGAAGTGCTGTATTTATCAAACCTTTTTTTATAGCAAGAGTTTTTATTTTGTTTGTTATTTTATGGATGTTTCTTTAATCTATATCCTTTTTTTCTTTTCCTTCTTTATTTTAAGCTTTTTTTTCTTTTTTAGAAAAAATCTTCAGTTTCAATTTGGTATTTTTCTTCTTTTCCTTGGGCACCAGTTGAGTTAGTTTGTCTCCTGTAGCTTTAAGCTGTTAAAGGCTTCTGTATATGGCTTTTATTCAGTGTAGACATCCATATTGTTGAGCTTATATATGTCTAACAAAGTATGCACCACATCTTTTTGCTGGGTTTCACCAGTATCCATCTGTTATTATTTTATTTTTGTGATGTGAAATGTTATTAAAAGTAGTATCTTTGATTTGAACTAAAGCATATTACATATACCTTCCTATGTGTGTGCTCAACATGTATTAAGAGGAATATTACTATAAATAGAGATATTATGCATTGTTAACAACTTGCAAAAAACAGTTTCAACAGTTGTTATTGTGTTTGGCAACGGCTTTTCTTTTCTGCATCATGTTTGTTAGAGCTGTTGCCATTTGTTTCAACTGAGTATTCTTAGCTTTTTATCCTTGACATTTTGTCTCGTGAGACAATTGTTGATGTTTTAAGGGAACAGTATGGCGAGAAAAGGATTCCAGAATTTTTTGTTGATTTATTTATTAGCTGTCGCTTTAGATAGAGACACAAAAGTGGATCAAGGTTTCCTTGGGTTCCCTGTAGACTGTGGGGTCACAGTGCTTTGACCCAGCTATAACACGACCTTTGAGAACTCTGTTTTTTAGCTGACTTGATTCAAGCCTTATTTTAAATTAAAAATACAAATGTCCAGCTATTGCAGTAAACTTTTAAATAAGAGATCAAACTTTGATCGTTTTCAAGGAAATAATGGCAAGAACTGCTTTGTTACCTTTTTAGATGAATAATCAACTTTCTTATCATCATTTTGAACTATTTCAAAATGAAAAGTCCTTAAGATAAAGACTTGTTATTTCCGTATTTTCTTTTCAGTTCCAGATTAAAAAGCCTGAAAGTATCTCTGTTTATTTAGCTTGCTTGCTGAGGAAAGCTAAAAGCTCTGTTTGCTTGAAGTTTACACTTTTAAAATAATTGAATTGAATCAAATTGCTTATTGTTGTATAATGTGTAAAGGAAAATTGTGTTTTGGCTAGACATGATCTCAGTCTGAATGACTTAGTGATGTTTTGTTTTCTGCAGTCTGCATTTGATGGAATGTGCCCGAAGGTACCTGGCATTTCCTTTCATCACATTATAGAGTTATGAAATTTTTTTCTTCCCTTTCGTAGTCTTTCTGTGTTAAAAAATTCACCACTTCACTGTAAACTTTGCCTCGCAATATTATGAGCTGAATGCAAAGCTTTTTATCTTTCTCTTTGTTAACATGATGTTCTATCTGGGCACTGCCGATTGTTCCTTAATTGAGTGTTTAATATTGCTTGAAAAATTCATCTGTTACGAGCAAAAGGGTTTTGGGAAATTTCATTTGTGTTGTACATAGATTAACGCTGTGAACATGGGTGCTAGATTGGCGCAAATTGCTGGCATACTGTTGTCATGAGCTTGCTCTGCTGTTGTCAAAACACCATAGCTGCCATTAGAATCATTCAATAATTTGTAGTGTTCTTCACCAGCAAAACACTTTTTTTTTAAATGGGCAAGTGAAGTGTGAACGTAGGTGCAGAATAATGCCTGCGGTTAAAAGTGGTATTTGGTGAACATTCAAGGCTGGGTTTCAGGTTTTTATAGCTTCATCCATTGGCACCCATGTGTATATGTGTAAACTTAAAATTGTGAAAATGCATGAGGTAATATTTAAAAGATTGTATCAGAAGACGAAAGTAAAAAGTTCGACTTATCTGCACGGCTGGAGACATTTGGTGATCCTATTACTTTTCATGGATTGTGGAAAACATTAGGCAGGAGCATGTGGGAGTTTTGGTTGTTTTAGTTTAAAGCATGTTTTTACTTGCATTGTTTGGTGTATTAGTGTATCAGATGAACTTTATCGAAGCAAAGTTGAGTCACCATGTGTTCCCTTTGAAAAAACTCAGTCATAAAATATTTTTTTATTAAAGTAATGATTTTAGTGACAACAACTACATTACTTTATTGCCATTTCAATTTCATCCAGATGCAATAATTCAAAATTAAATAGGTGTTTGTCATACAGTCATGTGTCATGAGTCGTACCTAAAAAAAAAAAAAAAGGATCATTGACAATCATGAATCACCTTGATCACAAAAATTCATACACCCACTCAGAGCACAGCCACATGACCTAGCAATGACCTTCAAATCCTACCCACCCCCCAATACACACACACACACACACACACACGCACACACACACACCCTCCACCTGGCTGTTTTCTCTAGTGCTGTCTATTTCTGTAACACAGCACTGATATATCTAAGGCTCCCTGCAATGATATATGATTATGTCCACTTTTCGCCTTTCCAAGGAAAAAAATTTTGAAGTGAAAAAGCGGCTCAAAATTAGCTATGGTATATGTTTATCTCCAGTGTGGCCAAATTGGGATCTCCGCTTATTGCCTTTTCCAGGATAAATTTTTTGCAGTGGAAAAGCGGGTCAAAATTAGCTGGGGTATGTGTTTAACTCATTTAGCCAAAAGTGGAGATAATTATTTCTTGCAGTTTTAGCAGTCCCTGTATATTATATACAAGATTTTTCATTTACAAGAAGTCCTTCACATTCCAAATTTTGCATATCCAAGTCCTGCAGTTTCCCGTAGGTTTTGCATACTCAAGAAATCCTGTAGATTCCTGCAGGTTTTGCATACTTGAGAAGTCCTATAGATTCCTGTAGGTTTTGCTAAAATCCAATCAGTTCTTCATAGTCATCATTCCTTTGGTCACAGACTGCTTGCTTATACCAAATATCTTTTTGCAAGTGGATCATTCTTTTAGTAACACCTTTCCTTTGTAAATTCTGATCTTAGTAGTTTTTTTGTTTTTTTTAAGTTGACCCATGAGTAGATGTTAAAAAGTGAGAGTATTTTATCACAGAGCTAAATTAAACCCTAACCAAAGGCCAACCAAGAAGCTTACACATATCAATTGTAGGCGTCACTTTTTCATTAGATAGCAGTCCTTTGGTAGTAATTCAATCTGCAAGTAAAGTCAGTCTTGCCTGTGAGAACTAACTCATTTCCTAGAAAATTAGGGTACTGTGACTTTTATCTGCAATTAACTCTGATTTGCTCCTCACTTACTCACTAATTATTAATTTAACAGCTCGTGCATTCATATTCATGTCCTTTGTTCATCAAACTTATTACTGAAACTATTAATCCTGATTTCCTCTGCTGGAATGCTGGTTTGGCTTATGTTTTAAAGAAGCTCTGGATTCTTTTTAGTCTTAGTTTTGTTCAAACAAAAATATGATTGCATATTGAACAGGTGTTTTTTCCTAGGGGTTTTGTGTGTTGTTGTTGTTTTGTTTTGTTTTTTTTGTTGGGTTTTTTTTGGGGGGAGAGGGGGTTGGGTTTATTTCTGTAATGAGTTCATTCTCTTTTTGAAGGGCAAATGTAGAAATATAAAACATATTATTAAAAAAAAATTATGTGAGAAATATGTCTGGAAGCTTTTTGAATTTGATTTTGATGTTCTAACACAACTCATTTGTGTTCACTCTTCATGTGATCACAGGCACCTTTGTGATTAAAGAAATTTTTGTATGGAATTTTCTTTAGGTCAAAGGAAAATTAAACACAAAGACATTTGTTTATCATAGCAGTTTCAGGAAACTATTGCTTGGCTCTCAATTTGATTTGATTATTTAATTTGTAGTTTAACAAGTGGCTCCTTTGGTGTATGTGACTAATTCATTCATTCCTTTGCTGTAATACATTTAGACAGTTTGTAAGGTTTATTTTTCTTTGAAAACCTTACAGTTCTGTATTTTCATGGAAGGAATGGGAGTCTGACATTGATAAGGACTCAGATGGGTTTAAAAGAGGCTATCAAATCTATTTTCTGTTGGTTTTTTTAAATTTATTTATTTATTTATTTGTATAGACTGGAGTTTAAAATGATGTCCGAGTAGTTTGCTACAATTACACTGTGTACAGTGTAAACTGTTCCTGTCATCAAGCTGTTGTGTCCATGCTGTTTTATTCTCTACAAAAACTTGTGTCAACTTGATATAGAATTGATGTTGTCTCCAGGGAGTTGTCAAGCAAATTTATTTTTTTCTAGGGAAAAAAATGTGATTCTCATGAACAATTTCAATGGTGGTTTGACAACTCAGGACCTCTTCTTGCCGTTGTGATCCAAAGATCTCCTTTTACCAAACATCCTCTTTATCATAGTAGCTGGGGTGTTCCGCAGACAGCAGTAAACAGTGTTACCCGCTTTCCTCTTTCTCTCTAGAATGCTCTGCAGCTATCTGCGTAGTGGGTTTATTGTTTGTGTCCCAATGCACACCTTGGCTAGATGACCACTATGACTGAAATTTCTGTTAATTTTACCCTATTCTGACATTTTTTATGTTGTAAGTCTACACTGCAAACATGCTTTTGTCCTCTTGTATTTATTTCTGAAATAATTTCTCGAATTGAATCTCTAGTTTATTTTGTTGTCATCCGAATGATTTATGGTGAAGGTCTCCTGTCTCTAGAATTTTAGTGTAGTGATGGTATTTCTTTGTTTCTAGGTTTTCCAAGATGGTTTTCAGTTTGTCCCAGATTATCGGATGGGTTGTTTGTCCTATCACTGAGTTAGAGAAGACTTGTGACTACTATTATTTGATCTAATTTTTTTCCTTCTTGCGCAAAGATTTGCTTTGATCATAATTATATAGACTTGCCAATGTTTTATACGGTTTGTGATGCAGCTTTATTTTTTATTTTCCTGCATTAACCTTTTCATTATTTCACAGTTATTTGATCTTTGTGATGACAGTGGCATGGATTTTCAGTTGTCTGTCTACCATAAGATTTTGAAGTACCCTTCTGAAAACTTAATCCTGATTTGAAATAGAAATTTCTTTAACTTGATGGTAGGATATGGTGATGAAAAATTTAAAGGGAATTCATGATACAAATTGAAATAGATGTAACAAGTCATTTTGCTATTTTTACTTTTTAGTACGAGGCCATGCCAATGGACAGTTTATTTTGTACCTTTTTGTTTTAATGATTCTTTATTATTTCCACAGAATGATTCCAGTGATTCGATCAAAGTCATCGGGGGAGACAGCCTAGACAATCTGAAGGGAAAGGTATGATGTCTTGAATAAATGGATGCCAGATTGCCGCAAATTACCAAATACCAGTATGCCATCAAATGAGCTCTTTGATTGAATCACCAAAGTTGCTGTTAAAATTATTCAAGTCAAACTTTTTTTTGTGCTGGTAATTGAAAATGGTTGCAGGATAAATTATTTGTTGGGCAGTCCATGGGCTGTTTTTTTTTTTTTTTTTTTTTTTTGGGGGGGGGGGGGGGGGTTTCCACCCCCCCGCATGTACTTCCCCCTTCTCAT
>JBCIKM010554934.1:0-17365 GCA_039654465.1 Melibe viridis | reverse complement strand
AAAAATTCCCCGTAGTCACAAAAAAGCATCCACTTAATCAAACCGTATTTTTTCGCCGTAATTTTGCGACACCCGCCTGTAACACGTAATTTTTAGCTCCTCGCCGTAATTTTTTATGGCGAAACCGTAATATTGGCATGTCTGTATTACTACCTCCTGTTTATGATGCTTATTCAAAAATTAATGGCAACATAAAAATTTTTTTTTTTTTAAATACTCTTCTTCTTCAATTATATCGACTGACTCAGTGGAACAGAACAAAATAGAGGCAATGGCCTCATTGCAGTATAGAAGTCCAGAGATGCCAACCTAGTAATTCAAATATGTGTATTTTCTAGATAAAAAAAATCCAAACGCCAAAAGATGCAGCAGTAATCGAATTGTAATATATCCAAAAGCAAAGAATGAAATATCCAACAATTTACATCACATTTCTTCCCTATTACACCAATTAATTGCCTTTCGGATACAGTGGCATCGGCAGTTCTCCAAAAACTTGATAAAAGTCGTACGAGTCCCTGATTTTTTGCAGACTGGCCATATTTATGTCCTTTACAGGCTGTTGAAATGGCTAGACTACAGAAGACGAGTACCTTTTCACTCTTTTCCCTGAACCCGATTGCATTTTCATGGGTTTTTTTCTCTCTCCAAAATAAAATTCCCGACCTGATGGGGACCCTGCAAGAATCTTCCATATGGCCTGGGCGACAGCTAAGATAATGTAATAGTATTCACCCTCCTTTTTTCTCATATCGATACTGTAAGACTACTATAATAAAAAACCGTGAGATCAGGAACAACGTTCTGAGAAGCGATATCGAATACCAAGTACGCAAAACGAAACCAACAGAGTTTACCGCTTAATTAACCAGATATTGAAGGAGTTCCATACCGATTTTTGTGACGCGTAATAACTGAGTCAGAGGATAACGAAAATTCGTATTTTTCATACTGCTTGGCATCTCTGGAAATCTGGCTCACACGATAGCAGGAATTGACCTTCTAGAAGTATAGAAGTCTGACGCCTTACCAAATGAGTTACGAAGTTTGAAAGTTGCATAACTAATAAGTAGGGGCAATTTTAATGCTGAGAATGGTTTCCATAAACTTGATTTGAGACATCATAAGAATGCACACCATTGTTACTGTCAATATCAACAGCAAGAATGAGAAAAGATTAAATTATAATGACTTACAAAATCATCTGTAAATGGACGATCTTTTTCAGAGCCCCTGTCTTTATCTTTTCCATCACCATTTCGCATGTCTTTGTGACCATCCCTCTCACGAAAACCTCTTTTTGAACCTTGTTGATAATATGGTTCAAACATGTCATGAGGGCCATTGAGTAGGGCATTGCCATTCATCTGAAAATAGTGCATAAGAATGCTAAATTAATTATATGAAAACTCGGTTTCTTTCAAAATTAAATAGTTGGCTCAAAGAGGCTAAAATAAATATAGAAAGAAATCATTCTATTACACAGACCACACAATTTTCTGCCACAAAACCAGCAGTGCCAGCATATAACGGCGAACTTTCACCCATGAATCAGGGAGACCTCCAAGCTTTACATCAATTTCCGATAGGATGGGGTAAGTGTGGTTAAGTGCCTTAAGCAAGGATACAAGATGGCCCTGGGAGGAATCAAACCCATGCTCTTTGGCATGGAAGTCAAACACCTTAACAATTGACGGCGTAACTAGGGAGGGTGGTCCAGCACGCAAACCGCCATTTTGTTTACATTCGACAAAGAAAGAAAAGCGATTCCTGCGACGCTAAGTGATATTCCGGGCAAATTTGGACTTTTTGGTTAGGGAGGATCCAACATCGCTTAACATTAAAAGCCGTCAGCAAGGTTTTTCGATACTTTGGGTTTGTTGGTTTTTATGTTTTATCTTTTCCCAAGACAACCGTCCTGCTTCACTTTTTTTTCTTTTTCTTTTCTGCAGCTTTCATACTGGGCCCCTCTCTCTCTCCCTTCTCATTTTTTCCATCTATCTCCGCATCTCTATCCTTATATATATTTCTCTTACCCCTTCTCTGTTCTCCTCCTCGTCGTCTTCTTCTTCTGCATCATCAGCACCTTCTTCTTCGGCACCCTCTTTGGATTTTTAGACTCCCCCTCCTTTTCTTCACCTTCCCTCTCCCCTCACACTCATCCCTACATCTTATCTCTTACACCCCTTGCTGATAATTTTCATTGACTAATTCGGTCCTATCAAACGCCAACTCCTTACAACCCCCCTTGTGTGTTGGTGTCCAGTTCCATGGCCGAAGAGATACCTCATACCTTCTCCTTTTCCCTAGTGGCCTTGAGAGCTCATGCAACCACTAACTTTAGACTATTCCTGTCCCACTCCTCCCCCCTCCCCACTCACAAACCACTCCTGCACACACTCTAAATACTCCTATTTACCCCTCACATTCTCAAATTTAAGCAGAGTTCCAACTCCTTCACTCTCATTTTTCCACCATCCAACAATCTCACTCATACAAAATCTCCACATTGCTGATTTGACTTTTTTGTTTTCTGCCCTGTCAATAAAGGAGACACCCAAAACCTCTAGTATATCCACTGCTTAGTTCAAACGGAAGCTTTCATACTACTACCACAGCATTTCTATGCATCTATCGAAATGTCCGACAAACTGTCAGGCATGCTGGACTTCGCTCTGAGCTAAGAAAAGCTGCACCAGTGAAGAGATAAACAAATGCTCTGATTGGTCAAAACTCTTTCCTCCCTAGAAACCAGGGATCCTTCAATTGAGGCACTGTGCCTGTGTTGGAATTAATTTAGAACTTTACCTAGACAGTAGCCTTTTCAATGGTTTCAAAGAGATTATCGAATCAAAAACTTTTGTTCATAATGCTTACCATATTGATTGAAATGGGCAACAAAGGTTCTACAAATAAAAGACTGGCTGAATGACCAGCTTAAACTGGACTAAATGTAGACTAAAAACCAAAAGACATAAGAACAAAGCAGACTTTAAATAAGACATATCAACAGGACCCCTGGACAAATGATATGATTTCAATCAATTAATGCTGGTAATCTACTACTGCTTTTCTTTTTTTTAAAATCAGAAATTAGTGTCTTTCAGGTTAAGCTAGCAACTTGCACATGTATTAAAAATTTGACTTGGCCAATAGACAGTGAGAACAAACAAGACCGTGAGCGAGGATGAGGCAGGATTTTCAGCACTAATTCAACATACCTGATTCAGTCTACCAGGTGGATATTTACCCTCCCTGCTTCCTGATCTGGCTAAAGAGGGCTGGGAACTGAAATGCATTCCATACTTCTCATAATTGTAATTTGATGGGTAATATCCATAACCATAAGAGTAACCACCATAGTCATCATCCACAGAATGATGGCGATATTTGTTTGGTCCTGGTGGATATCTTTTACCTGAAAGAAAAAAATTGGGTTCCTGCACTATATGAGGAGGGAAAAAACCTTCAGAAACCAAAATTGTTTTAACTACTAGAAAAACTGGCTGCATCCTATTGGATTTTTTTTCTCTTTTTTTTTTATAAGCTGCTCTATATAGGGCCATTCAAATAGAACGCAAATATACAGGCGTTTGAAATGTCTCAAATCAAGTAAAAAAAGCAGATGTATTATTTGCTACCTATCTATGTTTGACTTAGATCTCTTAACTTAAGAGGTTAAAAAAATTTAACTTTCTACCACAAAAAAGTAGATTTTGTATGCTCGAATAAAGCATAAGTATTGCCTTTCTCTTAAGTGATAGACCAATTTCCAAGAATAAAAAACAATAATAATTTTTGAAAATTTGAACTTTTCTTATCATGCAACACAAAACAGTTATAAGAAGCAATGAATTTACAAACGAAATTGAAAACCTGGCCTACCCTTACAGATAAAAACCAAGAGTATCAGATTAAGGCTAACAGCTGTTATGTACACCAATTTCGTAAAAAAAAAAAAAAAAAAAATTTAAATATTACATAATAAATTTCAAAATGTCTAACAATTGAAATCTGCCATCTGTATTGAGACTGAGACAATGACTCAAAATGTGTTATTAAATCTCATATAAGTCCTTACCTTCATGAAAATCAAAAGAATTTTGCCTATGAAGACGATTAAAGTCGGATCGTGAATAATAAGGGTCTTCTCGCCTGGGACGATTTCTATCACTTTGATATGCGTTGGACTTTTGATTAGCAGATTTCTGTGGACAGAAATGAGTAAATAATTTTGAACTGAATCCTACTTGAAAGCATTTCATATATATTTTCTCCTACCAGTCAGTTCTGAGTCCACATAATTCCTGTTTTTCTTGGGGATCATAAAAAATGATCAATTAGTTTACAAATTATGATGAGTCCAAAAGACAAAAATAAAATAAGATTAATTGTCTTTATTGATCTCATGTGGAAAATTTGTATTAAACCCTGCAATCCAGGACAACCCGGGCATCAGAAGCTATGGACAACTGCCACATGGTAGAGCTGAGACTGGCATTTCTAAGACGCTGAATAGGCAAGACACAGAGCTGAGCAAGGACTGCTTAAAAAGACTGGCATTTCTAAGACGCTGAATAGGAAAGACAAAGAGATAAGAAACACAACGACCCATTAATGGTTAAGGCCAAAAATTCTCAGCCTTGCTATGAAACTATCAATTATAAGGTACTAATAAATTTTTACAACCAGGTGGCAGAAATAGTGGAAGTCTGCCTCATTTAAGACAATGTTTAATTTTTGAAGGAAAAGACCCAATGTGTAGTGGGAGTGTGGCCCATTTAATAAAGAACATTGTTTAAATAATAGAAATTGGTTGGTATAAGCCAGTATAAGCTATCTCCACCGCTGTCACAAAATTTTGCAAGAAATTTTAATATTGACCACCTTTGTGAAAATCATCACATTGTCATTTTTTATTTAAAAATTCTACTAAATCCAACCTAGACTACTAATTTTTCAAAGTACTGTCATCTTCACTTTCCACAACCTATGCACCAATCAGCCAATGTAAACAAATAGAGCCTGAGTTACATAAATATCTCGCACATCCGAAAATTCATTATCTCAACATTTCACAAAGTCTCAAAGTTAAATTGAAGAGTGTAATTTTGAAACAAATTTGAGGTTTCTTTTGTTCAGGTATTCCAGGGAAATCTGACATTCTAGACAGCTATCGGCTAACTGAAATCAAGTTGGTTAGATATCTCATTGACCCGGAAATTAAATCTGTTGAGTAACGTCGCAAATGAAGTCAATTGGTACTCATGTGCATTTATTGATAATACCTCTACTTCAACAGCTTTCATAACTTGTATTGAACGATAGATGACCAAGTGCATTCACGATACCATCCTCTACTGACCCATTGTAGCCTACAGTAAAGACAAAGCCACAGAAAGTCGAATCACAAAGATTTGAAGTGATAGAAATCTGTGCTGGCCCATTTTTTCAAGAATTTTTTTCTCGGAAATTTTGGGCTGAAAAAAAACAACAACCCAAAACAAACAAAAACAGAGCAGGTTCCATCCCTGTTAACTAAGGTACAGTCCTTTTTTTTTTTTTGATGATGAATCTGCTTGTTTTCAAAGTTGAACAAGACTGGGCGATTTATATGGATACCTTTCCAAATAGAAAACTGCACTACTTTTCTGCTTACCCTGATATATATAATTAGAGATAACTAGTACGAAAGTAACAAAAGCAATCAATTATTCCCCCATGTGATGTAAATACAAAATGCAAGCCAAAATTACCACTGTTTCAGAGGGAAATTTCAACCAAGGAGGAGCAAAATCTTGTCTTGGGAGGTTGCTGTCGGCCATCACGCTTGCTTAAAAGCACATCATGGCCTGGGATTGAAATAAAATTAAGGCCTCTTAGTTGGTAAAATCTCTGGATATGACATGTATATAGAGTAAAGCAGAGAGTACAGAAACAAAATTAAATCAGCAAAGGTTGGCATTTTCATTTCTTTTTTTCCACAGCAGTTGAAGCATAGAGAAAATAAAAAGAAGTAAATTCTTAGCGTGTTAAAATTATAAGAACTTTCATTTTATTATAATGGCCTTTCCACAAGCAACACAGTTTTGTGGCAATACTGATACTGAAAATGCTATTTCATTGTGCAGAAACTCAAACAAACAGGTATCTCCCATGATTTCATCACAAGTAATGCTATGCAAGTTGTCTGTTTCAATAGTTTTAAGTTTGCCATTTACATGACATTGAAATTAAATTAGCAATGAGTGGAACAAGAACTACCACCAATGATCAGATAAAATAATAGACAAAACAGAACATCATTCAAGCTCGTGATACTAAACAAAAAACAACAAAAATAAAAAGAAGTTGAGTCTTACCCAAAACTTGAGTTGGAGGTGATGAAAAGATTGGAGTGATCACCACCCAGCAGTGACAAAAGATGGAACAAACAATGGCAAAAACAGGAAGAGATGACAAGGAAAACAATAGAACTTACCAAAAAAAATTAACAGGTCCAAAGACTGATTTGTGAGATCAAAAGGCACTTGGAAAAGAACAACTCAGATAAGAACCTAGTCAAAATTTCACATTGATATCAACAAACAAAAGCTGCACTATTTGCAAGTCATCCAAACATATGCCAATTCAACTACACAACCATTGTTATTTACTTGACAAGCTGCTCAAAAATATCATGATTTTCAAACAGAGATAGAAGAGGAAAACATGTGCACATTATCACTATTGACCATCTTGGTGCAAAAGGGAAAATGATTCATTGAAGGTGTGTTTGGACAATCAAAATCAACTAAAGTGGCCCCAAGGCTAACTCAGGCCGAAGCCTTTATGCTACACTGGCCCTTTGTTATTTCATTATTTGAGAATGCTGGCAACACCTAAAAAAGCCTGACAAAAGAGAAGTAATAAAATAGCTGACTTTAAAAAGGGAGAACCAATCCAAATGTTTGTCACATGGTTACACAGCCATGCAAAACTGATTAATCACATCCAAGACCGAAGGAAGATTTCAACTTCTTTTCAATCAGATGATCACTACCTCAAGGTATCTGGAAAAAAAAAAACCAAAAAGATTTCATAGAAATATGAAGTTGAATTTTACTACATCTCCAATGAACCAAAAACAAAACAAACAAAAAAATTAACAAATAAATAAAAAGGAATCATTGATTATTAAATTCATTTCATAATCTCCTTAACTATCCCGCTCAACCTGAAATGAAACAACTGCAAGAGTATTTCTCTCAGCTAATTAATAACAAAGTTTCAAGCAAAAGCTTATTTCTAAAATCATCCTTATAATTTTTTTTTTTATTTGGACAAACTAAAGCACATATTAGACCTGTTTAACATTGTCTCTCAACAATGAATAAATAAATAAAAAAAAAAAAACCCAACAAACAAAACAACCATAAATATCTGCTGACAGCAGGTGCATTTGTAAATAACTAAAAACTGGGAATATCACAAAAAAGCTAGGTGCCTTCAATGATTTCTTGCAATAGCACTCAATTTTGCTAATATAAATATTACGCAATGAGTGCAAGTAAAAATGGGGCCCAAAACCAGATCATTTCAAAAAGGTTTCATAATTAAGGCAATGAAATCAACTGCAAAAATGGAGCTAAACTAAGCGGTAATAGAAGATTTTACTTATCACTGCGTTTTAAAAAAGAAAGAAAAGTAAAATTCAAAGAGATTCAAAACTAACATTCTCAACTTAATAAGAGACCAAAAAACCTTTTATATGCTGTTTTAATTCTATAAGAAGCCCTCTCTCTAATAGGAGACCCTTCCCCCTCATAGATCCAGCCATGCCCTATTCATTGCCCCAGTTCTCCTCCGTTCATCTCCACTAATCTAATTTTTTTTTGGAAAGGAGCATGAACTAGGCACAGGAAACAAAAGTTCAGCAAGGCCATTGACGGGTCTCCAACTGTCGATCGTCGGCATGTTTTTAAAATTCAAATCCAGTAGACATTAACTGCAATAACCAAAACATCAGAATCACTGATATAACACTACCCATTGTTTTCAACGTTTTAAATCCACACCCCCATTCACTATATGTTGACAGTGTGTCTGTTCACTGTCGACTAAATGTTATAAATGCACCATCTCCTAAACAATACAAATATCGACACAACGCATGGCCAGCGTGTTGGTAAAAGCCAATTATTCATCAGAGGGGGATACCATGACAGATAGTACAGGAAAAGACACAGCAAAAGTTAACAAAAGGAAATACAGGAATACAACTAAAATTGGAATATATGGAACTTCAGTGAACTCACTGTCAAAGAACCACAAATTATTGAATTAAGAAGATAAAACTATATATATTGGTCCAGTCAGATGTATGAAAGAAAGGGTCGATTTGCAAAGAAATCCCTATAAACTACCTACTCATGCTGGACCGCCCCCCAAAGACAGGGCCAAACAAGGAATAGGGTTTCTGATTGAACCAGAGAGAGCAAAAAGCATCACAAACATAGAACACATATCAGAAAGAATAATAAGCATTCGGCTTTTAGAAAACAACAAACCCACAACATACTTTCAAATGTATGCTCCATACAATAGCAGCTATCCAGAAGGAATGGCAAGAGTTTTTTTTAAAACTCAGTGACCACATTGACAAAATAAAAGATGATGTAAGACATAGTCATGAGAGACCTTATCACTAACACCTTGTCCTTGTTTCAACATCGAAAAATTCACATTAAAATGTGGTACAGATAGAACGACTCACTGTCTCTTCACAGACTAGCGCACAAAAAAACAAAAACATGGTCACATATCAACCAGCACTACTCTTATCCAAATGAAAAAAAAAGACATTCCTGATAAGGTCTATTTTCATCCCAACAATACACACTATCAATGTCAGACCTGGACCTTCAACAGAGCAAGAGCATAGCATGAGAAATGAATGCTCAACATCACAAGGAAAGACAAAGAAACGATGCTGTAAGACAACGAGCAAGGATAGTCTTGGCTGACACATATATTGAAAGACAACAGAACAAATGGTTCGGGCACATGATCAGGATAGAAGCTATCAATGCCAGACCTGAACCCTAAACAACCCAAAAGAGCAAGAACACAGCATGTGAAATGAAATGCTTAAAAAAAATGCTCAACATCACAAGGAAAGATAAAGAAACAATGCTTTTAAAAAAGTAGGGATGGCATATATATTGAAAGACAACAGATCAAAAGGTTCAGACACATGATCAGGATGGAACCACAAAAACATGCCTCCAGAGCTTATAACTTGAAACTAACTGGGTACAAAGCAAGAGGCAGCTCAAAAAACGCTGGGCAGATGACATTAAAGACACCCTGCACACAACCGATGTCTGCATCTCCCCCTCAACACGACAGCCAAAGCAAAAAAGTATGTAAATATTAGCATGAACAGCCTTACATTCTTCATGTGATTTTCATTAAGGTTTGCGAGTCCCAAGTTAATGACATACAAATTTTTAAAATTTCTCTTTATGATATAGAAAGGTGTGAACTTAGAAGAAGTGGGTTATCTCCAAACCAGGTTTGGTGGAGATAGAACAGAGTAGAACAGGGGTGACGTATTTTCTCACAAGTCAGAGAGACAAACTACAGCAAAAAATAACACATATACACATGCAAAAAGACATTCGTGCACATGGTTATTTCTAGTCCTGGACATTATATTGTTTACGTGAATAGCTTTTCAATACCAAAGGGAAGTGTGGTTATAAACAGGAAATTGCCACTGATCTTCAGGAAAACAGAGACAGAGGTGGTCAAAACTTTTATTCGAAACATCAGTCGGACTAAAATGTACTGAAACATCAATAAAAACTATGTTATGATTTGGACTTGCTTGTCAAAATTGTCAAAACACCAATTGGTCACCATTACACGCAGAGAAGACAGTACTTCAATTACAATTACTCAGAACCTACTACTGTAAACAATAGGAGAGAATGAATACAACTGCTCAAGTAGGCACTACTTTTACTCATCCAATGAATGCTATTTGCACAGCCAGCACCATGTCGTAGAATTAATTAATGCTTTTAATGACTGTGATTTACACAATATCCAACAACTGTTACGTTTAAATTTTCCAACCTAGATCTAAAAATATCATTCCTAAATCGGACTTCCGAGGAACCCAGTCTTTGCTAATGAAAACTGAGGTCCAACAGTCTGGTAAAGAGAGACTGACATGACCATCCGAAATGTCATTTTTTGGTACCCTCTTAGAAGCACCCCCCCCCCCCACTTCCATCATTTTCATATACACAGGACTTCTAATAGAATGAATACAGTTACCATTTACTACAACAACAAAAAATTCATTTTGCACACTTCTACACAGGATTCATTGATAATCCTTTAACCCCCCCCCCCCCATAAAAAAAAGTCATAAAAACAAAGTGTAACTATCCAAAACAACTTTTTATTGGACTTTGATACACACCTTTTGAGGTGACCAAAAAATGCTTGGACCTGAAAATGAGAAAACCAAACAAAACATAAAAACAGCTGATCTATTTAGATTAGTATAACCAATATAACCTAACTATGAAAAGAAAAAAAAGAAAGCAAATGGCAATAACACAGACAGCCCAATACAATAAAGGGCAGTCTGAAGTTAGAATGAGAGACCCTGATTTCAACTTTTACTTTTACAACATAGCCAAATTGTATAGAGGGCTATTAAACACTGTAATGCAGATAATTGCCAATCCTCTTCACTTTTAGTTACAATTAGGATCTAAGCAGCTTCCGTCTCTGAGTGTTAGCAAAATGGAGAAGAACAGCGATTTCCAGACCAAAATTCTCACTTAACTCTAGGAAAAATGAAATTCATCTGCAATAATGCTTCCAAAATTTGAATAAAATAAAGGAAAGGTAGCATTAGGCAATATCCCACTATTGACGAGTCAATCAAGGCCTACTACTGGGCATGTTGCTTTTAGTCAAACTTGTACCACCAGGTAATTGAGTGCATTAAAGTGTTTAGTAAAAAAAAATATTTGCACAGCGCCTTTTGTCTTTGTCGAAGCCACAAGACGCTTCACAATGCCATATCCCTGGCAGACAACGCACATATAGCATACATGATTATACAAGTCACACGATAGGCATGTTACAATTTTACAATCAGGGAGGACTTCCTAGCTTTACATCCACCTCTGATAGGGCAAGGTGAGTGTAGTAAAGTGCTTCATCCAAGGACATGATGGCACCGGCAGGAATAGAACCCACTCTATTCAGCATGGAAGTCCAACTCTTTATCAGTTGAGCGACAGTGCCTGTGTACAGATTAATTTGGAATTTTGCCTGGGCAGTGGCCTCTTTTCGATTTCCAACTGCCAAGGGTTCTTTAATGTGCGCAACGTGCACACGGGACCTGCTAGTTTATTGTCCATCTCTGATATAACTAGATGCTCGATCTCACCACTTAGGACCAGGGAGTAGCTTCCAACCAGAAAAATGGCCCGTCATTTTTTTGCTTTTCATGTGACTCCAACCCGCAGTTTTTTAAGGGGTTTTTTTTTTATACGAGAGTTCTCTGTACCTCTTTGCCACCAGGGAGTGACAACCACTCAGAATCAGCCAGAAAAATTTTCGTTGATCATGGGACTCAAACCTAGGACCTTTCGCATGGGAGGCAAGCACCTTAACTCTCTGCCAGATATGCCCCCATAAGCTAATGTGTCAATTATCTATCTCTGACCCAATTTTCCTGTACTTTCTCTACCTTGCCCAATTGTAAATAAACTCTCTCTCTCTCACCTTTCGCAGTTACAACTAATTGAGAAAAAAAAAAAATTTCGATCAACGAAACCAAAAGTATAAAATGTATTTCAAAACAAGTTTTTCAAAAGCGTGCATGACAAACAATCTGTGAAACAACATTTCCCTTCAGATCTTATCTTTTTCATTACTCAAGATTAAATTTCAAATCATATTATACATTGGACTATCACTATAGATTGATTGATCTGCCATTTCTTGTGATCCAAAAGGTTTTCCCAGCTCCTTGGGTCCTGACACTGCTAAGGCCGTATGAAGAGATATGGCTTACAAAACAAAACATTATTCTGCTAATAAATGCAATTAAAATTTTTTTTCAATTAATCCACCCCATCTAGTTCATTATTTTAAAAACAATGAGCTATTTTATTCGTTAAACTTTAGTAGCTACTTTGGCAGTCTCTTTTTGCTGTAACCTACACGTACTGCAAAGCATTGAAAAGCTTGTTACTGTGGTTTCATTGATAAAACAGAATGTGCTGTTTGTAGCAGAGTTGCGTGTATCAGAAGTCTCTATTAAAGCTTTGTGTGAAACCGGGTTAAGATCCTAAAAATTAGACAACAGACCTCCCCCTGCCTTAGGCCTAGTATTATGATTTAAATCAAAAGAAGGGCATATCTCGTGATTAGGCTAACAATTAAATGGATCTAGAACTTCAACGAGCAAGAAATAACTCTGCACTTTCAAAACTAAAAGCAGAAAATTCAACTTTTAGTTTTCTCTACTTTTTACATTCTCAATCAGCAACAATTTTGTAACTTTACTCTGGTTCTAATAAGGTATCTGAATAATTTAAAAAGCAAAATGATCAGGAAAGACCTGTTTGAAAGACTAAACCCTCGATTTAAAAAATCAGACCGCCTCACATATATGCAATTTACCATTCTTTCTATATCCCATCTATTTTCTCTTTCACTTGACAACCCACCTCCTTTCCCTTTCACTCTCTCCCACTCTTTCTCTAACATTTCTTCTCTGTCGCTGCCCAGAGTTTGGCCTGACAGCATCAGCTGATCAATCAGTTTTCTCAGCCCTCTGAGCATTCCAGTAGAAGGCCTTGATTCAATTCCTCTGAAAAGCTTGATCTGTTGTGTTGTCAAAGCACTGACTTAACTCAAGTATTTCTAACCTTATGTTGTCATGAAAAAAAGATAAGATTTACTTATGTTTTAGGGAGGTAACAACTTAACTCTTGACAACAATTTCTCTTCTTGATGTCAAATGCTTCTAACCAGAAAAAAAAAAAAATAATAACAGAATATGAGTAGTAGGGGTGGCCTCTGTGCCAAGGCCAGATCAACCACATCCCTCTTACTCTATCCTAAGCATATCTGAATTTTACCTTAAAAAGATACCAAAAAAAGCAACCAATTGCCATAATTCTGTTTACATACGTGATATGATTTATGATTGAACTCTCAGGAAGTATAAGTTCAATTATTTTCAATGTCTACAGCAGCACGCCGGCGAGGGTCTCAGACAGAAATGAGTTGTTTACAAAACAAGGAATCACATTTCTACTTGCTTCAGTACATTTTCCAAGAGAAGATACTTAATTCCCAAGACTTCCATTGAAATTTTAAACACGCAACAATGAGAAAAAATTATTTGAAAACACAAATGCCTGACTAAAATGAATACTTTCAAGTGAATAGACACAATAGCTAAAATGAAGTTCACTACACGGACATGTCCAAAAGCTCCGAATAGTAAGATGGCGGTTTTTCCGTCCCAGCATTCACTAAGATTGACCAAGGTGGAAATCTCAAACCAAAATTCTCTGTACTCAAATAAGAATGTTTTGATTTTAGATTTTTAGTATTTATATATTTTTTTATTTTGAAAGAGAAAACATTGATTTTTTATACCACTTATACAATCCACTAGGATTAAATTTACTATTTATTAAAGTGTCCAAATACATTTAACGCCATCTATGTGAGAAAAAATTTAAACAAGTGTACATAACTTCCCCTACCCGATGGAACGTCATGAACTGTCTCGATCTACTTAATTCGTGGTTTTCTCCCTTCCGCTTCTGTGGGAAAAGGACAGGACTTCGCAACCACTTCCAAAAGAAAGCTCAGGTTCGTTCTCCCCGTCTTAAAAGCTAATCAAGGTAGTATGTCATTTGAAAGCCCAGTAATTTACCTTTCGAATGAGTGTTGCTTTATTATATTCCGTTCACAAATGAATGGTTCGCGCTTTATGTGGTTTTTTTTTGTGGGTTATTTTTTTATTTTTTTTATTTTTATTTTTTTTTTTTTTTTGGAGGGGGGGGGGGGGGTTGTAAGTTTTTTTTTTTTTTTTTTTTTTTTCCTACCCACTTCCCCACATCCGACTCTTAAATATTGTTCATACCTGTGAATCAATTTTTCTTAACTAAAAATTGTTTTCATGAAAATCAAAACATAAGAACGGAATTCGCTTATTACAGTTAAATCAAGCTTGATAACAGGTAAGGATTGAAACTTTTAGAAGATTAACAGTATACATTCCGGATTTTCAGCCATCCGCTTCTAGGGAAATCGGTTAAAAGAATGTTTTCTTTTTATACCAAGTTAGAAATATTCTAATGAACAAAGTATAATGATAATAATAACAACAATAATAATAATAATAATAATAATAAGAAGAAGAAGAATGATAATAATAATAACAATACTGATGCTAATTAATAATTATCATTATTACTATCATAATGATATTTTTATCATTAGTATTATAATAAGGATAATATTTAAAAACTTAATAATAATAATAATAAGAAGAAGAAGAAGAAGAAGAAGAACCATGATCGTGATGAATGTGATGGTGGTGGTGGTGATGATGATGATGATGATGATGATGATAGTATGTTATGCCATGTACATAGCGCCTATCCCCCGTCCCTTTTGAATGATTCGGGTTTAAGTTTGCATACAAACCATGTTCTGTACATCCCATACCCTGACAGCTCTTGCAATTCTTGCAGGTGGGGGGGGGGGTACGCAATGGCGCAGCAAGGGTCTTATTAGATGCGTCAACCAAACTATGTTATTAACAACAGTTCATAGACATGTCTATCACCTTGGCACCGTGTCTATACCATTTGCTATTCATTTTCATCCACGTCTTATAGCGCGGGGTCACCGGAAACAACTTGCTGTATTAACCGGTCGAAGTAATGTTTTGGCGTGAGGTATTGATTCGTGTCTTGCCTCTCCATAGATCATATGCGGGTCACAATTGATTATTGAAAAGAAATCTATCTGCGTATATAGCTAGGTAACCAATCTGGGCTGTTTCATAGTTTATGCTATGAGATAAGATAAGATATACTTTAGCTCATCCTTCATGGATATTATGTTTAGTCTTCAATCGGTATTGTGAACAAAAATGATTCATAAAGTACACGGAAAATAACGAACAAAACTTAAACAGTGGATGCACTGACATGAGCAGACGATATAAGAACTCTGGTTGATATAAATTCAATTTCTAGATTGTGTAAATAGATTACTGGCATGCATAAATTTATTACGATATAGAGTGTACTACGACATTTCTTAATCTGTATAAAAATACAGGGTGTTCTTTTATTATTCCCAGATAAAGAATTGAAATGACTAAAGATCTAAATAAGATTAAAACACCCGATATGTTGCAAAAGCTTAGAAAATTTAACTTAGTTTTGTTGGTACTAAGTATCCAAAATATACAGGGAACCTTTTTTCTACAGTGACGTCATTTTTTTAATGTCAATAAAACGAAGGCACTGATTTAAGACGAAAAAGTTGACATGAAACAAAAGTAAAAAAAAATAATTGAAATGACTCGAACGGTAACAAAAAAAATAATTAAACCATCGTATTTTTCACAGATTGAGATGCAGGCCTATCGCCTGGTCTCCAAGCATCACTCCTCTTGGCTTCCACCTTTTCTTAGGTTGTGTTAAAGACAGGGTGTGTGCAAAATGTGCGAGAGACATCGGCTACCTCCAAGTCAAAAACACATGAAAATGAATAGCAAATAGTATAGACACAGTGCCGAGGTGAGTCAAAGCCATTGAGAGAAAGGAAAAAAACAGGAAGACGTCGGAGGAGGGAATTGAACCAGGACCTACCACGGCACCGATTCGCCTGGCCACTGCCAGAACAGCGGGCCTACCAACTGAGACGGTTGGAGAAGTTAAAAGAGAATGACACAGCCTTATCCTGAAGTCGAGAGCTGATTGTTGTTGTTATGTTTTACTTATTATTTTTGATCGAAATTGGACAAGATTTCACTTTGATTTTTATTTCATCTTTTGCTTCAGAGTTCAGTTCTTTCGGTTTTGAACACTCTTCACATAATACGTCACTGTAGAAAAACGGGTCGTTGTAATGCCTTTGCTCCTTAGAACCAACAGCACTCAGATACTTTTCGGAGCTTTTGCAAAAACTCAGATGGTTTTAACTTGTTTTTTTGTTTGTTTGTTTTTTGGGGTTTTTTTTTTTTTAGCTATTTCAATTCTTTTTCAGGGAATAATAAAAGGACTTTAAAAATAACAACGCAAAACCTACACATGGAAACGCATCACCATTTATTCCCAGAAATCACTGCATGGAAAGAAGAACTGGCCATCAAGCAATACCAAGCAAGAAATGGAAAGCGCCTGGACCAGACAATAATATCACAATCGACCCAATACATTCGACTTGTCATGTCGTCAAACTCGCAACACTATTTAGGGTACAGATTATGAAAATAATAATTGTATGAATACGGTGTCGAGAGGAGAACAAGACAAAGCCATAGAGAAAGGTTAATAAATACAGAAAAATACGGAAAAATAAATTGTCTAAAAAAATCGACCTCCACAGCCGGGACTCGAACCACGGATCTCTGGATTGCCGGTCCAGTGTGCTAACCATTACACTACCTAGGCTGTCCGATCATTGAGACAATTTAATATACTTAAACTATATTTAAACCTTTCTTAAGTACTGAAAGACTTGGTAATGTTTTAACAATATATGTGTAGTTAAAAGATTGGTTAGTTTAAGATCTAATTAAAAAATCAATAAATAAGTAAAAATCATTATTTCTGAAAGTGTGAAATGATACTTAAGTATGTGCCTACTACATTAATACCTTAACACACCCATATTTATTCCCATGCAGACTCAGTATGTTAATATAACCACATCATGTTTGTTTGTTTTTGGTGGGGGTGTTATTTTTTTAACCAATTGCAGGATTAAGAAGTGTAAAAATGTCTGCCACCAATTTCATGATGCTGCCTCTAAGTCCAAAAGAAGCTGAGCAAAGTGAACTTCCCATAAATCAAATGGATGTCCGCAGGGATGTGTGAGTTCACCTTTGTTATACATTTTATACACTAATGACTGTACGTCAATCAATGACCAATGTATGGTAATTAAATATGCAGACGATACTACAATTATTGGTCTTCTTGACGCCAATGAAGTAGATTCACCTTATTTTCCTCAGATTGACAATTTCAAGAATTGGTGTCGTGAAAATCACCTACAGTTGAATGTTACGAAAACAAAAGAACAAATA
>JBCIKM010554823.1:867-17369 GCA_039654465.1 Melibe viridis | reverse complement strand
CCCCCCCCCCCCCCCCCCCCCCCCCCCCCCCCCCCCCCCCCCCACCCCCCCCCCCCCCCCCCCCCCCCCCCCCCCACATAATTTAGAACGTTGAAAAAATAAACAGTGATTAAAAAAGGAAGAAAAGTTACAAAATTGTAGATCACAATTTGTATAAAAAAGATAAAGCATAACAGCCTTTATAACTAAAATTGAAAGTCATAAGCAAAAAAAAAAATAACAAATGGGGAGGAAGCTAATTAACTCTTAGGTGGGAAGTTTTGAGAACAAAGTGTTTGGAGGGGGTCTATTTGAGACTCATGAGTAAGGCTTACAAACTGTACCTGATCAGCAAGATCCAAATTGTAACGATGGAAACTGAATTTGTAATTTTGATGGCAGTGGACGGCCCCGTAGAGCTGCTCGATCAAATACACCACCGAGTTGTGATCCAGCCCGTACATGTTACGGCCTGAGATGCCCGCATACGACAGCTGTTTCATACGTGCTGCTGCCCTGACATCCTTAACCTTCTCCACCACCTGGTTCCACGCATCTGAAAAAGATCATTGTAACAATAGAGATAATAATGATAAATTTTTAATGATCAAGTAGTATTTATAATATAGCATCATCATGAGTCTCAAGTCCAAATTTTGAAAAAGGAATCTTAGCGTGACAGTGACCAACCTCCATTGTCATTTTGACTTGACTTTTACTAAGATGTCCATACAGTTGAACTCTTTGGATGTTTTTTTTTTTTAAGGGTGTTACACATTTATTCAAATAAATAAAGATTACTAGTAATTTTTTAGAATCTATTAGTGCTGTGCTATCTTTTTGCAATATTGGGCTGCATACATTTATTCAAATAAATAAAGATGACCTGTTATTTTTACAATCTATAAGTTCTGTGCTCTCCTTTAGATAATGTTGGAGCTAAGGTCATGTGATCCAGGGCCTTGATATTGTACCTTCCATGGTGTCTCCCTGGCATGAGAAGCCATCGTCGCTGGTGATCTCAAACCGCAGGCTGTTCTCACTGCCAGGCCTCAGTCCTTTGGCCTTGACCTCTGACCCAACACCCCTGGGGTTGTCTGGCTGGCCATAGTCGGGGTCAAGGGGTGTGGCCACTACTTCCTCTTCCAGGCAGGGCAAGGGGAGGCTGGACTCTGTCTTGGTGTGGTGGATGAGAGGATGGGCCCCACCCATGGTGCCTGGGGAAAATTGGTAAAAGAATTGTTTTTTTTATACATTCAGTGGTTTTAAAGCCCCGCAACACACTGGTGTCATAGCAAGGCCCAGGGGAAAGTAAAATAATACAAACTGTTAAAAGAGAGAAGAGTTCAGATAAAAAAAACAAGATTAATGAGTTCATTTACAAACAAAAACACAGAGGAATTCGAACTAAGTTAACACCTCGGGAATGAGAAAAAGTGTTCACTTACTTTAAGCAAGGTTAACTTTGTTAATAGTCCTAGCACTATCTGTCCACATTGGCTGATATATTTTGCTCAATAGACTGACAAAATGCAACACATACAGGTTTGTAAGCAAATAATTTTTTTTTCATATACCTAAACTAAAGTATTTAGGTGGTGATTGATAAAAGAATTGACTCAATTGTTGTATTTGAATGAATGGCTATCTTTTGTCAATGGTTTTCAATGGTTTTCACTGTAATGCTGCCTGATGACGTGCAGTCCCTCAAATCCCTTGAAATTGAAATATTTTTAAAATGTGGATGAATAGTAATTTAGTCATCAATTTGCAAGAATGTAAACCCTTGAATCAAAAACATGTGGTAGGATCACAATGTAGGATTACATTATGGCCCTTGTTATTTTTATGGGTGCTTTTGTTTTGTTTTTAAATATTTGTGCGTGGGTGTGTTTGTGTGTAACACAGTTTGTAATTTAACACTGACATGGTGTTGGTTGTTTGCTCGTTTTGTTTTGTTTTCTTTTTGTTTGTTTTAACAAGAGGGCCAACGCTATGACTACACAAGCAGCACAATAAGAAAAGGCACACGAATCGTCTGACTCAGCTAATACTTCTGGAGAGGGTGTGAGCAGTCCTTGTGGTAGAGGCCTACTACTATAAGGCTAATTTTAGGCATTACATGTGTGATGCCAAGGAAGCCAAGGTTGATGGTTTGGGTGGGCACTTTGTGCAGATGTCGGACATGACTTAAAAGGCAATATCCGGAGGCTGGTGATGCAAAACAAACATGTCAAAAATGTTCATAGGTAGTGTGTTGATGGAGATGCTGAACCTGCTTGCTCTACGCACCTCTGTTCCACTGATTTACTCCCCCCCCCCCCCCCTCCCCCAAACTTGGTTTAGTCACATCGTTGTGGCAGGTCATGCGACCAAGAGGTGTTTGAATTGAATAGCCTCGCATTTGTTGTGCACTACAAAGAGAGGCAAACAAGCATTTCAGATATAAAATACTAAGATAAAGCAGGAAAAAACCTGAGACCACTGCTATGTGCTCAGTTGAAGTGAGAGCTGACTTAACAATTAAGTGGCCAACACTCATAACAGCATAATGGTCCAAGAAGACCCAAGGGCATTGTTAGGAAGTGGTTTGCAGATTAGTGGAAAGGGTTTGAACTAGAAATGGTGGTGGAGGTGAGCAGAAGAGGAGTGTCCTGGGAGACAGAGGAATAAATGACAACTAACTTCAAGTGAAGCCTCCTTACCTTTCATGCGTTTCAGCCTTTGTTGAGGTGCTTTCCGTTTCCTCTTCATCCCATCCTGACCACCTCTCCCTGTTTGCGTTGCTACAGGCATGTTCTCATCACCAGCCTGGCCGTTACGACTTTTGCTCTTCTTCCAGGCGTTGCCTTTCCTCATTATTCCTCCAGTGCGGAGCTGTTTTTGCAGTTTCTGTTTCACAATGGCTGAGTTTGGAACGCTGGCCTTAAATAGCTCTGCCTGGCTGTGTGAGGAAGCGCCACTTCTGGGCACAGGGAAGCTGGCCCTCTTGTGAGGGGAACCGATGAGGATGTTGCCACTGGGGTGCAGTCTGGGATGACGATCGAGAGATGAAGCAGATACCTGGTCTGTTGAGGGTTGGGGCAGCAGTGAAACACTATGAGGAGACTGTCTACTGGAATCGTGGGACAGATCTCTCTGGACATTTTGGTAACAGTGGTCAGTGGGTGGTCTTGAGGTTGTTTGCGAAGATGAAGAAACAGAAGATGTGTTGCCAACAATGGTTGGGGTAAAAGGAGGAAATTGGTGAGCAGATTTGTTTTTGAACCAAGACAACAGCTGGCGGGATGAGGCTCCTCCTCCTTCCTTCTCGTATGACAGCTGTTGGCGCCACTCGTTGGCAGGGTCAGGGGTCGTACCCTGATGGGATGTGCCAACAACAGTGCTACCACTGCAAGTCGGTGGTTCCCAATCCAGATGAGGACGTTTGGCTGAAGACAACAACGATGGCAAATGAGTGGGGTAGCCAAAACCCTCACCACCTCCACCAGCACTACCGCCAGACATGGCTCCAAGCTCTGAGCTGGTCTGCTTCCTTTTCTGAGCCTGTGAGCTATGGACCAGTTTGAGGGCTCGTCTCATCTGCAGTCCCCCGACCACTGCATTGCGTCCAAGGATGGAACCTTTCTGGTACAGTACCGTCATGTCCTTACTGCTTGGGGGTGTGAGATGACTAGAATGCGAATCTCCCTGCCTCAAAACAGGCTCACTGGCATCGAGGTTCCCAATGTTACTATTCAGATACATCACGTTGTTTAATGCCTGAGTGGGTTTTTCAACACTTGTGGTACTACCTGCAACAGATGGAGAATTGTCTGATGCAGCAGATGACATCTGATTTCTATCAATTTGAGAAGAAATCTTAGCACCATGCAAGAGTTCCTCATCAATAAAAACTCGCAAAACTTTCTTTGGGCCATTGGCTGTTTCTGTAATGACTGGCCTGATTTCAACGCCCGGAGTGGTTTTCTTGACGGTCCGATTGACCAGGGCGGTTTTGACTAGCTCCATGATAGATTTGGAGGCCTGCTTGTCTGCAGTTGTGGTGGCTTGGAACAGAGACTGAAGATTGGAAGAGCTGAGTTCAAAACTACCCATGTAATCTATGGGCTTTGACACGTGTTGTGAGGCTGGGTTTTTTGTTGAGAGGATTGTCTGAGTATTTGTGACTGAGGTTCTGGGAGTGTTTTCAGTCCTGGAGACCGCTTGGCTCAAGGAGGTGTTGTTGCCGACTGGCCACACTGTTGTTTGTTGTTGGTCTGAATGGCGAATGACTCCGACAGAAGATGACACGGATAGCTGGTTTGGATGACTTTCCTGATGAAGCTGCATGGAGGGGAAAAGGCTCGAATTAGACACCACAGATGATGCACTGATGTGAGTTGAACTTGACGAAAGGCCTTGCATTAGCGAGGAGCTAGCACTTACGTGGGTTATATTATTGCTGGCCCCCCATTGGATTTTAACTGGGGCACTGTTAGGGAAATTTGCTGGGCTTTTGTTGTGTTGCTGCTGCTGTTGCTGATCTAGAAGTTGATGATGTTGAGGAGGATGATGATGGTGATTGGGTGGTTTTGGCGGAGATAGTGTGAGCAGTTGCATTGAGGGATGCGGGAGATTGGGGGCAGGGGGCTGGGCGGCCAAGGCAGGTAACTGTAAGGTCTGCATAACTTGCGCAGGGCCTGCAGGCAACCGGTGCAGCTGATGCTGTGGCTGCTGGGGCTGGGAAATCACGCCGGGTAAATACATTGCCGATTGGACACCTCCGAGAAGAGCCTGTGAGGTCAGAAGGATAGGCTGGCCGCTGTTCAAGGTCGAAGACTGCAGCAACGGCGACAAGCCCATGCCGACACTTCCTGATAATATGGGTGTCTGATTGAGGCTCTGAAGGTTTAGCTGAGGCGTAAGGGACAACCCAGGGTTTCCAATAGTCAGAAATGACATGCCAGCAGCTGCAGTGGCATTCTGTCCACTCCCAGGCATCAGGGAGTTTTGTGGGATGCCGGACGTCAGTGCTGACAAGGGTGTCTGGTTAGGAAATGACTGCTGCTGGGCTTGTGGGAAAGCGGCTTGAGATGGGGACAGGGCAGCTTGAAGTTGTTGGTTGGCAGTGTTCTGGCACTGTATGAGTAGTTGAGATGCCGCGTTAAGGTTGCTGTTATTGTTGTTGCTGTGAGGATGCTGGAATAAGACTCCGGAGGCTTGAGGTGAGTTGTGCAGGGACAAAGATGGCTGATGGTGAGTATTCACCTGTGCTGGTGGCAAGACCATCGAGCTCTGTTGTGAGACAGCGCCTTTCACAAGGGCTGCCTGTAATTGAGATTGGTTGGTGTGAATTAACACGTTGGGCGTTTGAAGGTGGTTATACAGATCAGTAGAGGATTGTTGCTGCCTGCGAGGTGACAAGAAAAACTGACCTGGAGTGGGTTCAGGCATCAACAGAGACTGCTGCTGTGTTACAGGTCTAACACCACTTGAACTGTGTTGATGTGTGTAATTGGACGCAGTACTTTCAAGTCTACTCAAGGGTGAAGTTTGCAGGGTGGACTGGATGTGAGACGGGTTTGGTGACATGGAAGAATGCACCATTGAAGCGCCCCTAGGGCTTGTAGGTGGACAAGCTCGCGGCCTGGAATTTCCTGTCCGATCTGATTCAATCCTACAAGATTGAAAGTTATTCACTGTGTTTTGCTGCACAAGCTCTGAAGTTTCTCGACTGAAATCATTGATTTTTCTATCACATTTTCCTGCCTCCAATAGATCTTTTTCAGAGATCTTACTGCTGTCCCTTTCTGCATCAATGCATTTTACTGGAGCAGGCACCGTTTTAGTAGACAGAGGTGGTGCCTCATACCCGTCGTTTGAAGTTTCAGAGCTGAAGTCATCGCTCTGAATATCATACGCAGCAGAGATAGAATCAGGGCTCACAGATCTTGAGAGTGTTGTCGTTGCTGAGTTCACATCACTGACCTTTGAACCCTCTTTGCGGACTTCAGGGCGCACCACAGTGCATTGCTCGGATCCTTTCTGGCCAGGCTGAAGGGATTGTTCATTGTCACACTGGCCTGTGCCGCCTGACACTTCCTTTGTTGTCACTGACACATCCTGGTGGTCAGGATTCACATCAATTGCAGTTTTGCGGAGTAGCTCTCCAATTTTCTGGGCAGCTTCCACATTTGGGGAGCGGACAATGATGCGCAGTTTTTGTCCCCTGCATTTCATGGCTTCCGTGACCTGTTTAGGTAAAACTGTCTGGAGTTTGCTGTTGGGCACCTGGAAGGTAGAGATAGGAGTGACCCGCTGGTGTTTCATAGTTCCCTCCTCTCCATTCCCTTCATCCTCTTCCTCACATGTCAGGTCTATGATGTCATGGGAAGGTTTTTCTTGCAACGCTTTTGACTCTGACGTGTCTGTTTTATGAGGCGAGCAGTTACTGGTCAAGCTACAACTCTTGCTGCCTTGTGGAATGTTTGTGACACTTTTAACAGCACCATTCCCTCCTGTGTCATCTTGTGCTCCTTCATCAAGAGCACCGTCGACATTGTTGCCAATGTTGACATGACTTGTGCTCAACTCCCCACTCTCACATGACAACTGCTCAGTCAAGTCAATCTCATCAGTCAAGTCAATCATTTTAGGCTGAGATTCGTTCATGATGCTTTCCCCACTGCTTTCCTCTGAGGTTGCATTTTTCTCTTTTCGGTTTTTTTCAGTTTCTTTTTCCTCTTTCTTAGTAGAAATAGGAGAGCTCTTAGGTCTGCCTCTTCCCTTTTTGGTTTTTGAGTTATCCCCCCCTTTGAGAGGTTCTTTCACTTTGGACAAGCTCTCTTCTTCCTCCTTCTCCGCTGCATCGATTTCATCCTCTTCCTCTCCCTTCAACACAGCCAGGTATTTAGTCAGTTTGGAGCTTCTGGTGGAGCATCTTGGACTCCTTCTGACTGGAGACATCTCCTCCTCAGAGTCTATTGGGCACTTACTATTGGGAGATTTAAAACCACTCCCACTTCTAATGGAAGCAGAATCTACTTCATCTTCAAACTTTCCCTTATCACAACCACCATCCCTTGGAGATTCTGTATGCTCTCCCAAACCGACTTTGCTTTGGTCAAGGGTTTGCACACCATCTTCTGATATTGTCCTTGATTTGGACAATGCAACATCATCTCCTGTAGTCGTCTCTGATTTGGATTTCTCTTTGGCAAGACAGAATATCTCTCCTGACCCATTGCCAGTTCCTGCATCCACAATTTTGCTCCTCTCCTGCGTCTGATTGTTCCCGTTCCCAGATAGAAGGGAGTGAGATGGGAGCTTGGATATAACCCTTCTCCTCCTCCCTCCTCCATCAGTTTCTGTTTCCGGCTCATTTTGTGAAGTGCTCACACTGCTTCTGCAGCTGACTGAACCCATCTTTTGTTTGCCTCTGGTGAGGGGAGCAGAGTTAGAAACCCCTGCCTGAATACTCAAGAACGAGGTGTTCCGAACTGTTTGAGATTCAGGCTCCCGACCCTTTCCTTCTTCCTGTTTTTCTGCTGTGGAGTCGGGTTTTGATTTATCATCCCCCAACATTACGGCTGATTTGGGCAGCTGATCTCCTGTGGCTGGCAGGCGCTGCCGAGAGTGCCTTGTTCTCCCTGCTACTCCAATTGTTTTGTCATCGTTGTTTTCTTCCCCTTTATCTTCCTCAATATTGTGCACAGGCTTATCTCCCTCTTCCTCCTCTGAGCTGTGCTCCTCAGCCTCCACCCACCATATCCTTTTCTGCCGTTTGCGTTTGAACACCGAGGCATCAATCATGATTTCCTCCACAGGAGACGGGCAAGTGATCTTCACACCTTTACCTGAATTCATCTCTGCTTCATTACTCAACATCCTCCCAGACATGATACTCAGCTTTTTTCCAGATGTGGCTTGGGCTGGACTTTTCTTCTCCCGTCGGGGAATCGGGATTGAGGTCGGCGACATTCTGGGCTGCAGCTTTATTGGGTTACTGCTGCCACTGCCACCACCTTCCGCATCCGAGTGTGGAGATAGAGGCGTGTCTAGAGATCTACGGCTGACCAATCCGACGGCTTCCAGCATCGTCTCCTTGGGGGAAGCTTTTTCCTCCATCCGGCCACTGCATCCTTTGAGGGACAGACTAGTAGAGGACGGCGAATCATCTGACGGTGACATGGTGGATTTGGATCCAAATTCCCGGTGCCGAACTTTGGCAAGATGAGCAGGGGCCACATTTCTTTGGGTCAGTGTACTTTTACGCAGAGATCTTTTGGAGTCCTGACTGTGGACACTACTGCTGCCATCGTCAGACATGGTATGAAGGGAGGGGGAAACCTCCACGTCTTTGAAATCATCGCTGATTATAATACTGAGTGGTTCATGGACACTGACTGCAGATGTACAATTCTGCGACATCTTCCCCTCAAGCAAATTCAACTTGAGGTGGTGTTTATCCTCTTCCCCCATAAGCTTGGCTTTCCTGGCTGCAGAGCTCCTGGTCTCCCTTCGTACCGGCATTTCTTCTTCCTCCTCATTTGAACTCTCTTCTAAATCACAGGATTTTGTGTCAGCCTTGAAGCATTCTTTGGACTGGGATGACTTTTGACTTTCGAGCAATTCACAGCTGTCAGTCTTTTGACGTTTACAATTTTCCAATACTTCATCATCACAGACTTTCTTCACCGTCTCAATATTGCATTCAGACTTGGGCTCAGCTCCTCTTTCATCAGCCTCCTTCAAGGATCTATGGTTCTTATCTTCATCAATTTTTCTTTCAGTAAAAGATGACTTCAAATTTTCTTTTGACTCTTCTACCTTTGCTGTTGTCTTCGATTTGGTAGAAAAACTTTCATTATGCAGCAATTCTTTCGTTGCTTCGCCTCTGTTACAAGATTCTTTTGTTTCATGAGCAATTGTGGCCACACTGCCTCTGCACTTTATCAGGTCTTTGTTGGACACCTCATCATCTTCAGTGTGTGTGAGCCTTAAACCCTTCTGTTGCTGGATGTCCTCTTTGCAGTTTTCCCCTATATCATCTCTCTTTTTCCCACTGCTACACAATTCTTTTTTAAAGTCAGAAGAAACACCATCATCATTATTAGCATCATCATCATCGATCAAATTGGTATATGCTTCACAGAAATCTCTCACATCACTGTTAGAATAAGGGTCTGGTGATTTTTTTACATTGGCATTGCGACGTCTCAGAGGGTATGCTTTGCGAGGTTGTTCATCATACAGTAGACTATTTTTGTCCTCTTGAGCCTTTGTGCTGGCACTCTGTCTCGTTTCCCTCCTCCCACAAGTAGAGCCAGAGGAAGAGGAAGAATCAGAGCATTGGTCTATTATGTTTCTCATTTTCCTCCGCCTGTTCTCAGTACGTTTATCCGAGAAACTGTTGTCAAGGATCAAGCCTTTGGAGTCGGTACGATTAAGATCAATACCTGAGTTAGTTGGAGCTTGGTTATTGCTGACAGCTTCTTTTTTCTTGGAGGATGAGGTTGCCTCTTGGCATGGAAAGCTTTTACAGGACTGTTCAGGCTTGCCTTGAATACCTGTGGCTGGCAGGTTTTCCCGAAGAATACATGGATTTTCATGGGGGTCATTCTGTTCACAGATGAGCCTATTGCAGGCATCCTTGGTTTGTTGTGACAAACCATCCCTGACAGCTTGAATCCCGTCAGTGAACATTGATGTTTTCTGGGACATTGGGTTACAACCTTGACTGGCAGAGCTGTTAAAGGCGTCACTGAAATTGGACTCGACTTGTGATACTCGGTCCATGCCACCAATGGTGGTAACCTTTGATGGGAACTCTCCGCTGGATTTTGCTTCATGATTTGTGTCAGATTTCAACCGCATCTCACCTATTTGCTCTATTTTGCTTTTTATACCATGGGCTGCATTTTTCCCCTCACACAAGATGGCCCCATCTGAGCCTTCAATCACTGGGTCAGTATTCATGACATTGGAATCGTCTGCATGCCATTTTGAGCAACTTTTAACACTGAGGAGATCAGCTGAAGCAAGGGGATAAGAATTTCTCAGAGATTTTGAGGAGACATCAATGGACATGTGCTCCACAGGATGAAATTTCTTAGACTTAGATCTATTACTACTCGTATCATCATCATCACCATCGTTATCACCGCCATTATTATTGTCATCATGATGGTTATTAACATTATGGCAAGACGTAACTGCTAGGGTATCAAGTGTTTTCTTCAAGCAATCTTGGTCTTGTCCCTCCCTAACTTGCTTGTAGTTGTCTTCTTCCTCTATATCTTTGTCAATTTCTTCATCCCCATCTTCTTCATCATCATCAATTAACACAATACACGCATCAATGTGTTTTTTAGGCGCTCCGCTCTTTTTGTTCCCGTCCCCATCTTCATCGTCATCACCATCACCGCCATCATCATTGTTATTACCTCTTCCACTGTTTTCTGTATTCAGTCCGCCACTTCTTTCTTGCGAAGCATCAATGTCTGTCTCACCGCTAGGACAACCATCATCGCTGTTGCCTTGACCTTGTACTGACTCCTCCCCATGTGCCTTCTTATCAGCCTCCTGTTCACTGCTGCCGTTTCTTTCCTCACTCTGACCGCAACCCTTGTCGCCTCCACTCTCTCCCTCCTGTCCAGTGTTTTTGTCACTCAAAGCAACACGTCCATTCCCATCATTCAGCTTTTCCGCACTCTCCTCTCCTACAGCTTTGCTTTTCACCTCATTGACCTCGTGGTCTTCGTCACTCCCAGACTCCCCAATGGCTTTGGAGGCCATATGAATGAGGTCGTCCTCCGAGACATTTTCTGTGTCGACGACCATCAACACCAAATTTACCTTTTCATGACCTTCTGCCAATTCAGGCATGCTTTCTAGAAGAGACTGTATTGTGTTGGGCGATAAATCTGCCAAGAGGGAGGAGAAATCCTTGGTACCTGCTGTGGATGTCAACATGGTACAGGTTTTGCCTCCATCAGAGGAAGACTTAAGCAAGGATCCAGATGACGTATTGATAGTTTCATTGTCCACCAGACATTCTGGACGGATTCCATCCATTCGCTTACAGGCATCCTCTACTGTCATCTCCTCTTGCTCTTCACATTCAGGGAGCTCCAAAATGGCACCTGGAAGTCCTACCATAGCAGAGCCACAGATTTTGTCCATGGATCCCCATGTACTGGTTTTGTTCCCATTCCATCTACCCTGAGATGTGGTGGGTGGCGGTGTGGGGGACAGAGAGCTGCGTCTCAGACAATCCAGCTGCTGCACGTGTACGGCAGACCTCACAGTGAGGGGTGATTCTGACCTTGACCTAAATCGCCTCCCAGGATTGTTGCTTAATCCTCCCTGGCTCTCATATCTCACAACCAGGTTGCTGCCCTGTTCAAACATAACCGGTGATGGAGACAGGGATTTACTTCGAGCATTACGCTTTAATATATCGTAATAACCTTGACTGCTAAGCCTACGTTTTGTAGTCAGTTCAGAGTTCACAAGACTCTGTTGCTTTCCAGAAGCCGCTTTATTGAGGCGATCGGCGATCCTTATCAGACCCAAGTCATTATCAGAATTATTATTAGCCACGCCACTCCTGGGTTTTGCTGCGGGAATATATTTTGTAGGATCTTTAATGTTGAGGAGTTCCAGGGTGCTCGCTGACAGGCCACTAAGGTTGACAGGCTTTGAGGGTGTCGTTTCGAGTTGAATTGAAATGTCGCTGTGCTGAGACAACTGTGTGGAGTGACCAAGACATACAACATCATGGTCCATGTTACTTGAATCGGCCATGGATGTGAAATTTGGGATACCAAGACTGGTGAGGTCAAGTTGGTTGAAAGGAACGTAATCTGGATGAGACTCCTCATGGACAATCCTCATGTCTTTGATTTTAACTTCGGACATGTCTGACTGGGGCTTGATCTCCACAATGCGACATGTGTAGACACATCGACGACGGGCGTCCCTGGTGCTCCAGTAAATCCTAGTGCAGCTGCAATGCCACAATGGGGAAGTAAGAAAAAATGAATGAAAATACAAACAAAACAAAAACAACAAAATAAAAATAGATCAAAATAAAAGTATACAACATAACACTTAATTTTCTTGTGGTTTTTTTTTATTGTTATTTCATACGCCGCCTAATTAAATAAGAACAGGGATGGAACCAGTTATCTGGGGGGAAAAACGCTGTTTCTCCCACACCATTATTACATACACCAGTGTTAGAAACATAATTTAGGAAATGAAAAATATTAGAACTGCATTCTTCATTTCAGATTTTAACTAAATTCCGCCTAGACCTCTTATTTTTAAAGGCATTGTCCACAATATACGAAAACTCCCCGCCATTTCACAACCTCAAAGTTCAAAAGCATTATTTCTAATCAAATTTTGAGGCTTCTTTTGTTCAGCCATTCCAAAGAAATCAGGCATTCTAGGCAGCAGGAGCAAGCCAAGAGACACAGAGTCTAAATTACACTTGGACAAGCCAAGGTAAACAAACCGATATTGAATCAGTTCAACAGCATTGCAGGTCATGCTGTCAGTATTCATATGCATTTACTGATAATCACGATCATCAAATCAACTCCTTTCAAAGCGAGCAGAGATGCAAATCTAGTAATTCAAATATGTGTATTTTCTAGATAAAAAAAGTGTATTTTAAAAAAATGTATCCACTATCAGATGATGGAATGCTGAGAAGACCTGGGATACAGGCAATGATCCAAATGTCAAAAGATGCAGCAGTAATCAATTATAATATATTCAAAGGCAAAGAATGAAATATCCATTTACAACATTTCACATTACATCTCTTCCTTTTTACACCCGCTCACTAATAAATTGCCTTTCAGCCAGAGTGGCATTGTCGGTTCTCTCAAGACTCTATAAAAGTCGTGCAAGTTGCAAGTTGATTTTTTGCAGACCGGCCGCATTTGCGACCTTCAAGGGCCATTAAAATGGCTCAACTGCAGAAGTTGAGCACCTTTTCCCCCGACCGGACTGCATTTTTCCAGGGGTTATTTCTCCAACATAAAATTCCCAACCTGGTGGGGACCCTGAAAGAATCTTTCATATAAGGCCTGGGCTAAGATAATATGTGAGTATTCACCCTCCTTTTTAATCATGATTTATCAATACGGCATAGCAGCCAACTTTTCAGAAAGCAAAAACAGAACACCAAGAAGTGACTCAGTCCCTTTGACTGAAAACATTGCCTAAATGAGCCCTTCAAGCTGAGAAAATTTGAAGTGATATAAATCTGTCCTGGCCCAATTTAACCAGATTTTTCTTCTCCGAATTTTCTATCTCTAACTTTTTGGGCTGGGAAGAAAACCAAAACAAAAAACCCCAGAGGTTCTGGAAAAACTGGAACAGGTTCCATGTCTATAAGAAGAAATCTAAAAAGAAAATTTTTTAGAGTGGGTGTTCTTTTATGTCCATAGCACATGGCACAGGTTGAGAGGCATATTATTGTCAGTGCAAAATTCACATTTGGAGAAAATCTAATTCTAATGCTTAGCTATAAAGGGAATGGAGTGTGTTACAATAATTTTCCACCAAGCAAATCAGAGAAACGGTGAGTCATTTGACAGTTGCATTGATTTTATGTCATTGATTGTTCAAAGACTGCTCAAGAATGGTTATAACTCATTTTTCAGGGTTTTGCAGTTTTTATGATTTGCTCCTCAATGGCCAGAATGATGATAACAGTGATTGAATGCAAGCAGTTGATGCGGTCAAATAAAAGCAGTCTGTTTTAGCACTCTTCTGATCATCATTATGATTTTAAGCCTATTCATGTCAAGAAAAATAAAACAATGAGGACTAGTTTTTTAGCTCGTGTTTATAGAGGGTAACAACTAGATAGCGATGTCCACCTGCAATAGAAAACTCCCATGTTGCTGCAGTATTTACAACCTAGATACCTGGAACTGACAGGCATCATACAGCCATCCATGTCAGACAGAGGATGGACTGATCTCTACACTAGAGCACGCTCTTACAAAGAACTGATGTGATAAAGAACAGAGTTTTGGGTTAAAACGGGGGAGGGTGGTTCCCGTAATCTTCTATCAGACTTTTCTGATTTCTATGGGAAAGCAGAGCTACCAAACCTCGCCCATCAAAGAGTATGACAGATCACAAAAAGTCATACAATCAGCAGGAAAAAAGTACAATCCTAGAATTGAAGAGGGAATGGACAGAGACATATTGAACTTTTAAGGAACTAAAGGTAACATTGTGCAACCACAATAAAAATCAAGCACATCAATAATAATAATAATAATATAAAGCATTTATTGAGTTGCGAAGAAGTCATAATTCTGCTAACACTGGTAACAGCACATGATCTGTCATTTTATAATTTTTGAAATCCCTTTATAGACTTAGTGATATTTTCATAAGCAGACATTACTTTTTCTTATCTCTTTTTCTTTTGAATTGCCTGAAAAAGGACAATAAAGATTTGTATTATTATTATTAAAGAAATGAGTGACGCAGTGTACATACAGTACACACATTTAGAAAATGGGTTTGTAAGGCACCAGAACCCCCCCTCCCCCCAAAAAAAAAAATTTAACAAAACCCACAATATTACCCTCCCACCTCCTCTCTCTGTCTCTCAGATCTGAGACGCCAAGCCAATGACTTTTTGCAAAATCCACTTATTTCTTTGCCCCCCCCCCCCCACCCACACACACACACAGAAACCTGCCCCATGACATACATGGTGCAGGAAAAGAATGCACCAGCAGGCAGAGGGGGGGGGGGGGGGGGTTGGTGCCGAGATAAGGCAAACAGTCAACATACATAAATGGGACACGCTTGGGTAGTATAAGCAGAGCCACTCCCTCATGTTATCAAAGTGTAAGTATGTAAGTGCAAATGAAACATCCTTATGCTTTGGCCACAAGCACCAACAGCATTGTTTTTGGTTTCGATTTTAAAGAGAAACAGTTTAATGGTGGGTAGTTCACAACTGAAAAAAACAAGAGAACTTTAGCACACCCCTAAAGTAAATATGTATGACTGACATACCAAAAGTCGACTGGCAGAAGACACTCGTCTGTGTCGGAGAGGGCAGGTTTAAGGACCCCAAGACTCTCCACTGTGCACGACCCTGAATGAGACGAAACATACCATTATTCAATTTTTAAAATTTTTAATTGAAATTGTCAGGTAACTGAGAACACAATGATGCCATACATTCATATACACATACATACATTCATACATACATTCATACTTACATACATACATACATACATACATACATACATACATACATACAGAGGTGTCATCTCTCGTAACCAGGTTGACTTACAGTAGCTCTCCAATCTTCCCTCACCAACCCTCTCTTGCTCCAATTGATGCTATCAGACTCAAAACCCAATTCATGTATGTGAACTGACACACAAATTTTATATGGCGGAAAAAGGCAAACTAAAAAAATTGGTTTCCATCAACCCCAATTGGTATTCAGACGTGTCCATGCATAGTTTAATTTTAGATGATCAACTTCCAGATACCAGCGCTAACCACCAAAGTCCTCCCGGCTGCCTGCTTACCGAAGACGACGTTCAGCATGGCTGGGTTGGCAGCCTTGCCCCATCCCTTGTTCTTCACCTTGTCAATGTCAACACACACTCGACGCTTGGTCTCAAACCCGCGCCCGTCCACCATCTGAGGAAGAAGGTCACACTAGGTGAAGGCTCAGTCTTTGAGCATTTCGACAGTGGAAGTATATTCTTAGTCTACATCACATGGTCTTCAGTTATTTTGACAAGAGCAATTTTACACTCAGTCAAAACTGTCCTTGCAGTTTTACACAACTGAGTTGGAATAAATGCAAAAATTAAATGAAACAATCATTGAAAAGACAAGTAGAAAGCAGAGAGCTGATTTAAAGGGAAAAAAAGTAATATAATTTCACATTAGATATTCCATGTACCTCTCCATCCACACAGTCAGCGTGGAGTGGGCAGAACATACGCTTGTCCAGCTGGAAGAGGCACTCTTCCCTGCGGGCGCACATGAAGTGGTACGTGGCTGGACAGTTGACCTCACAGCATCCCACTGTGGCGCCAAGCTGCTGGCATCTGTAGCATCTCTACAACAACAAAAAACCATGACATTATTGAAACCCATCTGTGCTGATATGAGAAGTAAAAAAAAAAAAAAAAGAGCAGGAATGTCACCCTGATTTTCTACAATGCCTGAAATACAGACTAATGCTGTTTGTCAGAATTGTTAATATTTAGTAGTTACAATAATACACAGTTTTCTTATATTCATGGGTGAAAGCGCTCTCAGGTCAATTGGCCTGAACATTACATAACAGCCCCTACGAAAAAGTCTGCCTAAGTAAGGAAGAAGAAGTCACCTTTAACAGCACTGTATAACTATAACCAAAAGAAGTATTATCCATTTCTTAGTTTTTGCCTAAGTAAGGAAGAAGAAGTCACCTTTAACAGCACTGTATAACTATAACCAAAAGAAGTATTATCCATTTCTTA
>JBCIKM010554713.1:0-17370 GCA_039654465.1 Melibe viridis | reverse complement strand
CCCCCCCCCCCCCCCCCCCCCCCCCCCCCCCCCCCCCCCCCCCCCCCCCCCCCCCCCCCCCCCCCCCACCAAATAAATGCTTAACTTGGATAAATAATTAAGCCTCGTTATTATGCTACAAGATATGGACCTCACTGAAAGTTGACATTATGTATTAAGCTATGAATAAAAAGAACTCGGTATATTAGTGAAATAGCAATGTTATGTAGGTTTGAACTGAGAAGTGACTCAGGTAAGGGGGTGGGGATCAGGGTTCAGGTGAGCATTGATAGTTGGCAGTTTTACCATAGATTGCTGACAAAGTTTCTTAATCCGGTCCTAAAATTGTCACAAAGAGAATTGCACAATGTTTTATTTTTAAGAACGCTCTGGCTGTCAAATGCCATTATCCATTGAGACATTCAATTTTTTTTTTTTTTTTTTCAATTTTAAGGCTGTTTATTATCACTGTCAGCAAGTTACTTGTCGAGATAGATGGTGAACAACTTTGTGTAAGAGAACTTGCATGCTGGTTTATTGAGGACTTCATCTGTTGCTCTTACAATGTTTTGTCTTGTGTTTCCTTTGATCTCCAGATTGAAATGACCAACCAGTTAATGACCAAGGATGACCACGTAAGTCTCTCACTGGACTGTATAAAATAATTTCATGAAGCCGAACTAGGCTTACTCATCCTTCCTAAAATATGTTGCCAAGCCAGCTTTGAAATAATGCAATGTATCTACACTCAAAGGGAAGAAGAATGTTGCACGCAGTATTCTTATAAAAATTCATGGCATTTTTATTTTATATCCCCCAGGGTCTCTGTGCACTTTACAATACCATTACATCCCTGGTAGACAACGAATACGAATATATAACATAATGTACGACGATACAACTCACCTGTTTGGTGTGTTACAATTTTTGGGACAGAGAGAGAAACAAGGTTTTCTACAACCAGGGGGAGGGGGGGCATCCAGGCTTTACATCCATCTCTAATAGACATTTTTATGATTGTTATTGATTGACTGATGGGTTAATTGATGGAATGTGCGTGTGTTGCCAGATCCACCTGATGTGCTGGGCTCACCAGAAGATGCGACTGGACCAGCACCATTGGCAGGCATGGAAGGAGCAGTTCATCGCCATCAAGGCCTCCGACGTCTACATCTTCAGCTCTCCTCCTGTGAGGCTTTTAGATTAATAAACATTGAAAGCTTAGCCCATACATTCCTCCTCATCCTCCTTATTTTTAAATTTCGTAACTTTTTAAAGCTTGAGTGGGAAGACTAAGGACCTCATTTCTGAGAGGACATTGTGGAATGAGGTCGATCCCCACACCTCATCCTCGAAGTCTTCAGTAGGTGAAGGCTGTTGTTGTATAGACACACCGCGGACGTTAGGAATATGTCCAACAATGTGTGTGCGAATATTTTGTTAGTCAACTACAAAATTTAAAAGTAAGGAGGAGGCTACATCAACTCTTTGTTTAATTCACCAGAGTTCACAACATCATAATTAACAATTTATTAATTTTGTAATTGCTCATTAGGGATAAATACATTGAATTGAAACTCTCTTGCGCCCCACCCTCAGCCACTAGTTCTGTGGAATCTACATGTTCAGCTTACTACTGCCTGTTTGACTACATAAAGGGTTATATCATCAAGCACAAGGCCCTGTTGAATTGTCTAGACTGGTGCCTGCTTATCTGGACAATCTGCAGGGTTCTGAGTGTGCAAACAAGGAAAACTGTACATGCTGCTGAGGAGGAGCCAGTTAAAATTACCAGAGGAGAAGTAGATTCATTGCCATTGCTTATTCCTTAATAAAATTGTTTGCGCTAATTTCATCTTTCTCACCTTTTCCTTTAAAAGAATCTTTCATCACTGCTGAGCATAACTATATCTTTTCCTTTTGCTTACTTTGAAAAGAAAAAAGAGTGACCAAGAGTGTATGTTTTTTTATTATAAAATTTGGTTTCTTTGTTTTAGTTTAGAATGCCTTAGTGGCACCTAAGCTTTTTACCATGACTGACCTTCTTTGTTCCATCCTCTAGATGCATGCCAGTGATTGGTCTAAATGTGAGAACCGGTTCAAGGTTTACGAGTGCATGCTGAAACTCCTCAAGGTAGGCGGTGCCCAGTATAGTGCAGGAAGCATAAATATGAATGACAAATATTCATTGACACTGGAACAGTCCATCGTGCCACCTCATGTATTCAAGCACAACTTTCAGTGTGGGGTTTGTTTGTTTTTTTCTTTTCAATCAATGTTTCGGTCTGTCAGAACTGTTTGCCCACTGAACCAGAGGATTTGACAGCGATTATTAGAATAGCTTTTCATTGTTTTTTTTTTATGGTTTCCCATCATTGTGTGGTGTAATATTTAAGATTTGAAAAGCAGCAAATTTCCTTGGAATCCAAACAATAGGCTTGAGGAAGCTGAGTCATCATCATATAAACATTTTAAAAAAGTGTAAATGATGTGCAAAAGCTTCTGCATGAAGTAAAGGGCGAAGTGGAAAAATAGGTAAAAATCTTCAGTATGAAGCAAGAATATATAGGTATGCTATTTGTCTAGTGTATCTGTCAGCTGTGGATGAGTGTTTGTGTTTGCCATTGTTTGTGTGCCCTGCAAGTATGAAGCAAAATTAGAGTCAAGTCAGTTGACGGGTTGTTTGTTGCAAATTTTTTTTTTTTTTTTAAATGAATGGCTGCATAAGTTAAAGAGCAATGAATTACTATTTATAGAAATTGAATACATTATTATTATTATTCTTATTACAATTATTACTGTTACTTGTAAAGTCACCCTGCATTTATGGGGTTACATCCTTGAAAAACATCAGTTTCACAGAATTATATTTTGGCAGGCCTGTATGAGATTGCCAAAAAAACAAAAATCCCAACAAAAATTGCATGATTCAAGTTCAGAGAAATAATGCTGATAAAATTTGTTTGTGTATTTTTTGCTTTCTTTATTCAAAACTGTTTTGGATAGTTTTGTCTTCAACATATTAGAGGTTTAGTAAAATAAAATGTTAAAAATAATGGCAGCAATGAAATATTCTCTTTTTAAAAGGGATTAAAGGGTTTTCAATGTTACATTCAGAGATAATAAAGTATTGACAAATGATAAGCTACCAGAAAGCCAATCTGGTATGCATGCTAGATTTTGACTTTGAAAGATATAAATCTTTTATCAAGGGCAAATAACACTATTGAATTTTGCCAATGATCAAAATTGGTCCTATAATGAAGTCTGAATATGCCAGCAAAAATAAGCCATTTTTAAAACAAAAATTGTTGTTTTGTTATCCATATCCCTTAATACTGACGAAGCCGTGTCAAACCCAACTCCAAGAACTCTGGATCACAAGAAATGAAGACAGGCAGAGGATCGGTCCACTGTGCCTAATCTTGTGTAGCTTAATGAGAAATACAAGGGCTATTACTCAATCTTGAGCCAAACAATAGTTGCTGTTGCCTTGGTGGGATCTGTTCATTGATAAAGACCAATGAACCAATTTACCACAGGGCATATTATTATAATTGATTAGGGTTCTTCTTCTTCTTCAATTATATTTTTCTCATAGGACTCTGAGCTGCTGGACAAACGCCAACACTGCTGTATCGTGCGGACGGGCAGCCGTCGTGAGATCTACCTGAGCGTGGACAGCCGTGAGGAGCTGCTGAAGTTGGAGAAGATCTGGCACCTGGCCAGCAACGCGGCGGTCAAGACCTTGGTCAGCAAGACCTTTGGCTGCACCTGGCAGGGTCACCTGTCGGGCCTGATGCTTGACTTGGAGCAAGGCTTTTCCCTTTACGACCACGAGACCAAGGTGGGTTGGTCCGCCCAGGCAGAGACTACTTTTCAGAGGTGCCAAATCTCTGGGGGGGGTGGGTGATTCCATCTTTTTGTGGGTTGGTTTGAGGGTTTTTTTTTCACCTGTTAATTTTTTTTCTCATTTTTCATTCTTTTTTTTCTTCTTTTTTTTCCTCTCTTCGGTTAATGCTTATTTTTGGAGTATCTGGCGTTTTGGTATTCATCCAGGTTTTTCATTTGGCATCCCTGGCTTTTAGACCCCCTCCCCCCCCCTCCCTTTCCAACAAATGTCGAAGCACTTTGTTGTGTTGCTCAGAACTGGACTTGATAACCACTTGCTTCTACTTTTGGATGCTATTGGGGATAGTCGCAAAAAAATTTGTGGGCAATTTTGTGGTAGGTCAGCTGATGCAGGCTTGGATGCCAGACTACCGGATTTTACCAGTAAACCGGAATTTTGTTTGTTCCTAATGTGCTTTGCATGAATCTCTGTAACGTGTTTTGGCCCCCCCTTTTTGTTTTAATCTTACTGCTTAGCAGGGATTTATCAAATTGGGAAATGTGTTTGTAGGAATCAGGTTCTTCAGATACTGGAATCTAGGTCTATACCCCTATTGGCAAAAGTGAGAAAAGAATTTAACGAAATAGAATTAAAACTTTCTTTCTTCCATTTAAGCTATAAAAAATGTCATTTTATAAGGTACTGAATTCATAACTATCCTGACTTTGTGACTGATAGAGTCCAGAATATTGATAGCGCAATCAAGGGGTACCCATTTTTAACAGAATACAGAGTATTCATGGATCTCAATTTTCTGCTATATAATGGATTTCTGCTATCGTCATGTCCTCCTGTATGTCTCCTTTACTGTAGATTTTTTTTTTTTTTCTTTTCTATTATCATTTTGAAGCCCAGCATTGTACATACAGGTGGAGTTTGGGCATGCAGAGATTCCTCCTTTTTGAAATCTCAAAGTTCAGATCCATGGTATTAATAACATATGAATTTGTATAGCGCCAGCATCCATTTCAATTATGCTCACTGGCCTTTTAATACATTTTTATTCTTGATTTATTATCCCAGAGCATGCTGTGGACCTACAGATTCTCCCAGCTGAAAATGTCCTCGGATGACGGAGTGTCGAAACTAATCCTCAACTTTATGCCTGATGAAAACAAGCAGATGGAGAAACAGGTACACATTCTAACTGTTGTCCCTACTGTGGAAAAGAAGAGAAAATAGAATGAAACTAGCAAAGCTTCTTGGTCTTACTCTTGACTTATTGTAGTCAACAAACCTCTCCACTGAAGTTCAGTGATACCAAATGTCCCATTTTTCCATTTTTTCTTTTTTACCTGATGGATTTTTTTCTATTTTGTGTTCATTTGTAATGTTATTTTCCTACTGCTATTTTCTGACGCTTCGTTAATTTCCCTGGGTTTTTTTCCTGAAAATCATTTGACATTCCTATTAAGTGCTTTTCTTTCTTATTCGGTGTGACTGACTTACAAATAGTGCACATACTGTGAGTGGTATCTGTTAGTTTTTCTAGATTTAGCTTGGTCTTTGATTTTAAGTTGTAGTTTGCAATCTGTTGTAAGTCTTATTATTACTAGAAAGGCCCTGCTCTACGAACGACGAACGGTTGTTGCATGGAGTCCTAAAACCCCTGTCTATAAAATGGATGCTCGGGAAAACCACCGGATGCTTTGAGGGGATAGAAGTGTTTGGATTCACTTCATTGTCTTTATCAATTTTCAGGCTCAAATTAGTATTGGTACACCTTTGGGATCTCACAAAACATTATTCGTATTTTTTCAGATTTAATGTCTATTTTTAAAGCCATTGGTGTTTCACGAAAATTTGTCTTGTGACATTACGATCAGTATGATAGATTAATATTATTAATATTATTATTAATATTGTTATTATTTTTCTGATTACTTCAGGTGATTGACTGTTCAGACCTACAGACGCTGATCTTCTGTATTCACTCCTTCTTGTCGGCCAAATTGTCCACGGTGGATCCAACCTTCCTGGCCAATCAGTGATCAGTGCAGGCCATCGACTGCCTACATGTCAGAATTGGAAACAATGGGCGTGTACAGGAAACCAAAAGCGGTGGGGATATATTTTAGGAGCTAGTATTATTTCATAATCTCTATTGTCAGCCACCCTATCTTTATTCTTTGTTGGTTTTGAAAGCACCTGACTATAGCTGAGCTACTACCTGGTCTAAAAGATTTAATTTTTTATTGGAAATTCAAGTTGCTCCTATAATAATCTTTGTCAGCTGTCTGTCAAAATTTCCAAGAAAAGCCTACACAGTAGAATTGTTTATATCACTTGTTGAAGCAAGATAAAGATGTTAACCCATTTAAACTTTAAAAAATGAATTTTGGTCTGTCTATAAAAAGATCCCTATAATTTATTAAGAGGAGGTTTAGTAATATTTTCATGTGATATTTAATAAATATAATATACTTGGGATATTGTCTTAACATTTTTAACAAGGAAACTGATCAGTCAGTTTTGACCAGTTGGTCATATATATTTAGTTAGCCCTTCTTTCATTATTATCTTCATACTAATACCATGTAATTGCCAGTGAAAGCCTACAGTTTGTGTCTCTTTTTGATTTACGGCAAGCTGATATACTATATACATTAAAACTTACCCAGGCATCATGATAGCTATATTTATATACTGGTCTGTTCATGATAGTTATTTTTTAATGTAAATCATTTCCCTGCTGTTTGTGGTTTGATCTGTTCCCTCTTTGAACTAATTCTATCATCTTACTTTCCGCTGGGCTCCTCTATGACCCTCGTGTGTTGTTGGGCCCTAAAACCACCAAATAACAAACAAACAAATTCATTGCAAAGATGCTCATTGCATTTTTCTCTCTCCATTACTTGTCAATAACTACCCACCAAAATATGAATGTGTTAACTAACCTCTTATCAAAAGTAGAACATTTTTGTTTTTTCAAAAGTTAATGAGAGTCATTTTTCAATGTGACTGAACCTTTCACAATGTGAAATGAGATACGATTTCTTCCATACATTGTGTTTGTACATCGGGGTAAATGAGATGCTTTGCTTGGGGTATGATTTTGAAAATATAAGTCTTTAAAAAATTGCTGTCAAATGTTTATAGCTACCTCTTTTTCTTTTGTCTCTTGTCATGTATACAATTTGTTGGTTTTAATATAGGGTCTCATTGTCATCCGTTTTTCTCTCTCTGCGGGCAGTGGGTGGGTGTCCCTGGTGGGCACTTCTACTTCTGTTTCTTATCTTTTACACTGAAGCTATAGTCTAACTTTTTCCCCCTTTTATGTGATGTCCTGTTTTTGTTGTCTTCTTTGCGACTCATTGGTCATCCCTTATTTCATGCCTTTGGGTACATGACTGCAGGGTCATAAGTTAAATGTACTGAGTACTTTTGTACACAAAGGGGGTTTAAAGATACTGGGTCTTTCTGTACCATAATGCTGTTATGGGTGAACGCCATTGCTTTTTTTTTTTTTTTTGTAAGGAGAGATGATATTTTTTGTCATTGTAAATCATCTCTTTGTGGTGTTGATATGTGTTCTGAGAGATGATATTTAATATTTAGTGTGAATCATCTCTCTGCTGTGTGTGGTTTGAACTGTTCCCTCTAAATTCTTTCATCTTACTTTTCTCTGGGCTCCTCTATGACCCTTGTGTGTCTTGGGGCCCTAAAACCTCCAATAAACATACAAACAATGGTTCTCTCTCTTTTTTTGTAATTTATGGATTATCAGTTCTGTCTGGCCCTGGGATATTTGGTTTTCCTGCAGTGATGTACTTGTTGTTATGCAGTTCAATGACCCACACAGTCAATACCAGCCAAGAGGTGAATATCAACTGTGAAGGCTCTTGTTCTCTACCTTTGTGGGTTCTAATCCTGATGGAGGTTCTTTTCTTTGTTGTTTTTTTTTAAAAAACCATAATTTTTTTAAAAAGAGGTGTTTTTATACATTTATGTTTTTCTTTCCCTCTGTTCTCAGGTGAGCTTTTTGTTTTTGAAAACTCAACATGAACGGTGTATATTTTGCACCAAATATTTCTATGTAGTATTTGAGAAAAAGTTGTATGTTGTATGACTTGAAAGAATCGACTGCCGTCACATTATGTTGTTGTTGTGTTGGGTATCACGTAAACCGTAAATTATGCAAATTTGAGCAAGTGATCATCTGTACAGAATACTTTTTTTCATCTCATAACAATCATAATTACCGAGGCTATCTTGTACATTTGAGACGTCTCTGCGGTGTGTTTGCCATGAAAGTGTAAAATAGACCATGACAAGATGTGATATATTTTTGTCTGGATGCTGTAAATATGTAAAGTTTTTTTTTTTACTTTTTTTGTTTTTTCTTTCGAGGTCTTATCAGGATCTATGTTTTTTTGTTTTCTCAAAACAAAATTTATTTGATATATATCTCATTATGAAGGGAATGGTGTGTTTATTCTCATGGCAGTTTCTAATCAAAGTAAATCTCTGGTCGTAAAATCCACTATATGTGTAGTTAAGGTTTTGTCCATGTTATGGTTTGTATTGCCGCTAGTTCAGCAAGGGCTCTAGAAAAGTGCTGAAAAGCACCCACAATTTTTCAATATTTATTTAGGAAAAGGGTGGATTTTATTTTTGGCCTTCCAGATATATGAACAGCTTGGGTTTTTAAAAAAATTAGATGTGACAAAGATGTGTGGTTTGTATGTATTTTTTATTTGTAAAAGTTATACTTTTTATGAAAACAATTTGGTCAGGCTGCTATTTTATGACGACCTACTCTGTCATTGCCACGTCTTTTATTGAGAAACCAACCCAATCCAACGCATGTGTGTGTGTGTGTTAAATCTCGACTTTCAATTCAATTCAAGACTTGAATCTAAATAATATACACACCTTACAAAGGTCTGATTGATTTTCATGAAATTGTGATCCTCTGAGTTTAAAATTATGTCCTCTTTATTATTAAGTGTCATTGATCGGGTGGAATATTTATTTTCTTAACAAGAATTTTTTTTCACTATAAACATGTCTATTTTATGGATACTGTGATTTTGAATTGGATGTAAGTAAATATTAAATCCTTGAGTGTATAAAAACTTAGATTCAAGACACAAGCTATCTTATTAAATTCTGCCTTTTGGGATAACTAAGAAAATACTTAGATTCAAGACACAAGCTATCTTATTGAAAACTGCCTTTTTGGTTAACTAAGAAAATACTTAGATTCAAAACACAAGCTATCTTTTTGATAACTGCCTTTTGGGATAACTAAGAAAATACTTAGGTTCAAGACACAAGCTATCTTATTAATAACTGCCTTTTGGGTTAAATAAGAAAATACTTAGATTCAAGACACAAGCTATCTTATTGAAAACTGCCTTTTTGGTTAACTAAGAAAATACTTAGATTCAAAACACAAGCTATCTTTTTGATAACTGCCTTTTGGGATAACTAAGAAAATACTTAGGTTCAAGACACAAGCTATCTTATTAATAACTGCCTTTTGGGTAAACTAAGAAAATACTTACATTCAAGACACACGCTATCTTATTAATAACTGCCTTTTGGGTAAACTAAGAAAATACTTACATTCAAGACACACGCTATCTTATTAATAACTGCCTTTTGGGATAACTTCGAAGAAAAAAATACGACTGAGCAGGTTTTTATTTTGTTTTGCGTGTAACTTGCTTGATGTAGAGCAAATGCTTTTGATGCCTCCTAGTTAGTTCTTGCATTTCTTCTTCATGAATAATCCCGTCAGGTTTGAATCTCCACTGTGATGCTTTAGTATTTGAATGAACCCTGGCATTTGGACAGGTGATTTAGTTGTTGCTAATGGATCCTTGTACTATCATGGCAGGCGTTTATGGTTGTGCTTCATCGTTTGGCTTTACCTTGCAGGTTGTGATTATGTGATTAAAGCTGTCCGTTCTATAATTAAATACCCACCTGACTGTGGAGAGAAATTATTTTATGCCTGTAATAATATATCATGTTATTGTCCTTAACCTGACATAATTTTCTTTGTTCTTTTCTTCTTCTTCCTTCTGTGGAAGAGAGTCGGACTAGAATTGCATTTTGAAACTGAATAAACTCGTGAAAGAAATCTCTCAAGAAGAAAGGTTCCATAGGAACTTCTTTTTTAATATTGAAAGGTACAAATCTTTAATTTTAGAAATGCGCAAAAGTGAAATGGCTACCTAAAGTGCAATATCTACAAAATGGCAACAGAACCTTCAATGTTGGACTCACATTGGAATTCTGGGTAATCAATGTTCAAAACCATTTCAAGTGCATATTTTCATTTATATGAATATTTGTACAGAGTTAAAAATCTGGTTAATCAATTCACACAAATTCAATGAAAATAATACCCTATTTATACATTTTTTTTTTTTTTTTATTAAATTGCATCCTCGTATTATTTTAACTTTACAAGATATTTCGAAAATCTCACAAATAGATCATAAAATTGAATCAAACACGAAAAATAAAAGACGATTGGTTCTAAAATTCTTGCAATTGCAATCAATCTGTTAAGTCATTTTTAGTCAGCTGGTTTGTAAATGTGCTGTTGGTGTGCTGTGCTTTCTATTTTGTTGGGGTTTTTTTGTTTGTTTTTATATATATAATTGTTTGCTCCCTTGAAAATCTACCGAGCTTCCTGCATTGCACTGTACGACCACCTACATCCACATATAACGTGTATAATTGTCATCACTGTCAATCTTGTACGGTCTTTCATCTTATTGTTGCTGGCTGCCTGCTTCGTGAAGTATTACTGTAGGTCAAGGCTTTGTGGTGGTAACCTGCTGACATTGCGCCTGCACTTGCTGTGTTTATGAACTTTGTTCTTATTTGTGTGCTTTGAAAATTGTCTGCAGGCCCTCGCTCATTGTAATAAGTGTATTAGTCTTGACATGTGTGGTTCAGGAATTTTACATTGTTTCAGTTTGATCTTGATACAGTGGATCTCGTTCCCAATGTGTCATTGAGTGCAAGGTGTGTCTTGTGGTAAAGGAATGCACATCACAATGACTTCTCTAAATTGCTTTCTCTCTTTCTTCTACCCTGTCAAACTTGTGGTAAGGTCGCTAATAATAGAAATTGATAAATTTTCTTCTTTTTTTTTTTTTCTTTTGTTCGTCATTACCACATGTTGCTTTTCGTTAAAGTTTAAGAAGGAAAGATGCAACGGCTATTGGACCAACCAGAAGTAGATTGTTTTGGAGACAGCGAGAGTGTGTAACGGTCTGTTTACCTGCAAGGCCCCTTCCATCATCTGCATGAGTTCTTGTTGACAAAAGGCACATGTGTGTTAGTATCTGTAGCTGTGTATGTGCTCATGTGCGTGTGTGTTTGCATGTGTGTAGTGTAAAGACATAGAGAGATGTGGCCCCAGGCAAGTTTGTGCCCGTTACTCGGAGCAAACACCACAACCGCTGATGTGATAGTGATAATAAAAGGGAGGAAAACAGCAAAAAAGTGTTTCAAGAAGTGGATGGTTTATTTATCATAATTATGCCTTGGTTGTGTTCGATTGGTCCGAGGTTGACTATTTTGGTCCTCGCTGGATCCCTTTTTATTTAATAACAGTTTATAGGAGAAAATAACTCAGGGGATTACAAAGTACGCCCAATCCGAGACCTCGTACCCAAGATTGTTGTATCTGAGGTTTACTGTACTACATCAGTTCTGCAAGCTAGTAAAATGTATCACACTGCAGTGGGGAAGAGTTTGGGTTCAATTCCTGCCAGGGCCTTTATATTTTTCTTTCCTCATAGCACTTCATTGCGACTTACTGATTACTTTCCTGGAATGCCACAATAATTCCTCTGGACATACAATTATAGAAAATTTGTGATTTTACTGACAAAGAAATTGTAATAGAATGTTTTTGGCTGTCATTTGACTGTATCTGTCCTCTGACTTTTGCAGTGTCAACATTTGTCTGTGTTTGTCTCCTGAACAACCCTGACTTGTCCATGTCTCGGTCTTCATCAATCCACCAACAAAATAAAGTATTCTTTTTTCTATGGCATTTAATAGTTAAAGATTGAGATGATTTGGATACTTCAGGAACAGTTAGACCCTGGTTGTGATATTTATTACAAATTTATATGTATTAGGATTTTGGGAGTTTTATGGTTTGTTTGATTTTTTTACACTGGGCCCTATCAGACGTCACACACATTTCAGAGAGAGCTGCGTTACGAACTAGAAGGAGTAGGTTTCCACAACCTCTTGCACACCCACCATGCATGGCACACTAAGCACCTTCTTGTTGCAAAGACAGCATGATTTTTTTAAAAACTCTGTAAGACTAGTAGAATTTCTGAGTCCTCTTTTAGCTCATAATGTTTACTTTTAAAATGAAGTGTGTGCCTGTTTTGTTATCGTCAAACAGCTTTGCTAAGTGGTACGTCTCTGTCCCTGTACACATCGTATCGTGGGTGTTGCTAGAAAACAACTCAAGACGGTTTTTGTTGTTTCTGTACAGGAGAGACAAAACTCTTTCTGTAACTTAATTTCAAGACTGAAATTTGATAGATTCATACTATAAATTCATAAGTAATGAACACTAGTAAAACTTATTATCATAGATTTAATAAGAAGTTTGTTTTAGAAGACGTGCAGACAGAGTTTTGTCACAAAGTTAAGTGCTTTGGTTGCAACACCAACGACATTCTCTATTTCATCGCATAGGTTTATTTTCTTATCTTACTGCTTTCTGTATCAAGTTTTTTTTTCTTCACTTTTATTTTTATTGACTGACTCATTCATAGTTAGTCATTACATTACATTACATTATACTACATTCGATGTGAGTAAAAGCTTTGTAAGAAATAAGTCAAGTTTTGATGAGTTGTATTACCGTTGATTCGTACTGTGACCTGAGTGTAATTTTGTCAAGGCACTGTTTTCAATTGTCAATATTGAAAAAATTTGTCAGATGAAAAAAATAGTGAAGTTTTAATGCACAATTATTTATTAACAGGCTTCAAATCAGACTCACTTTATTGTATAAATCCCCTTTATTTTATGTTGTAACACAGCAATATATCAATCATTTTATTTAACCTGTTTTTTTTTTAATCTAGGTATGGATATAAATAGAAGTTTACTGCATTTACACATCATATTATTTCTGTTACTGTTACTTTCGGCTGGTAAAATTTATTCCCACTTCAGTGCAATAATGGCTTCTTTGATCACAGCAAATTGGACTTGTCACTTTAAAGTTTAAACTCTTCAGATTTGACAGATGTAACAATAGCAAAATAGAATCTGCCCATTGGTATTGATTTCGCTTTAATTAATTGATTATTTTGAATTGCATCGTTTTAGTGGGGTTTTGTTTTACGTTCTTGGAAGATTTTTCATTTTATTTCATTTTTTCATTAGAATTGCGGTGCTTCTTCCTCCCTCCCACCCCCCCCCCCCCCATCCTTTCCATATAACATTTGACCTTCCTTACATGACCTATATCCTTTCGCTGCTGTAATCAGCTGACCCCTTTTTTCTAACAAGAGGAGTTTCTAGGTGGTCTTTTGTAAGACCGACTCAAGCCTGAAAATCCCACCTTGGTCATTTTGTAGGTCGTGGTTGGAAGTCGCTGCTGTAATAATGCCATGGTCTGCTTGTTTTTGTTCTTTTTGCTGTCATTGTTATTGTTTTTGTAAGATTAATATGTTCAAACAATGTAAACTGTTGTATGTCATCATTCTGGTGACTGAAATCTCAAAATGAAATCCATTTTTTATTCCCTAAATTTGACAGGATAATGTTATTATTCGAATCTCTCACAATGAGAAATAATCAATACTTATCAATAAATAAGATAAGTTTTGGAAATAATAATGGACCAAATTGGATAATTTAAAATCTTTTTTTTTCTTTTTTTTTTTTTTTTTTCTTTTTTTTGCATCAAAATATTTTGCAATAAGCAACCAAACTGGTCAAATTTGGAACACAATTTGCACGTAATCCATGTCATCAAATATTTTATTACTTTGGCTGATGGAAAGGTAAATGGACTCCTTTCTCATAGTTTAGCTCTTAATGATGATCTTTAATCTTTAATACTAATACCAGTAATTATTTTTTTTTAAAAGAAAGAAAGAAAAAGAATTCGTCTTAATTTTTTTTTTTTTTTCTAGTTTCTAGAAGGTTGTAACAAATTAAATGCTTGATTTCAATGACGTGAAAAATAAAATACTCACTGTTCTCCAATTGTTGTTGCTGCAGCTCATTGCATCCTGCTCCCTGATGCCTGCTCCTCGTGGCTCCCTGATCCCTGCTCCTCGTGGCTCCCTGCTCCCTGATCCCTGCTCCTTGCTCCCTGATCCCTGATCCTCACTCACTTATCCCTGCTCCTTGCTCCCTTATCCCTGATCCTCACTCCTCTCTCCCTGATCCCTGTTTCTCGCTCCCTCACCCCTGCTCTCGCTCCCTCATCCCTGCTCGCTGCATGCTCAATGTAAGAATCCAAAGCAACCCAAAGATACTAATTATAATGTACCGACTGCAACGTGTAATGGAGTTATGTTGCTATGATGCTTACTACCGCTACTATTAATCAAAGAAAGAAAGAACAAATACTCATGGTGTGGATAACAAGCCCGTTAGTTGAGAGCAAAGAGGATGAATTACGGAGATAAGATGTGTGACATGATTACATTTCTTTTGTCATTTAGTGCAATATTATTTCTATTAGATGTGCGACATCTTTTCTCAGCAATTTTTCGTTTTATTCAAATATCGCTGGAACATTTTATATATCATTCTCATGAAAGTCTTGTTGTTTTATTTTGGAATTTATATTTGAAATTCTGGGGATTTTTTTCCCATCATTTGTGTTTAATTTAAGCTCATAGCTTGCAACTTTTTGCAATATTATAGCAGATTTCCGCTGCTGTCACATCCTTTGCTATGACTCTGCTGCAATACTTTTTTCTCTACTCTCAGAATGCAGCCCAGCATTGTGTGGAGATAGCACAGAGATTATAGATTGTTAGAAATAAATAGTACAAGTTATGTATTTTATTTGAATGTAAACTAAGAGTTAAACTACGAATGGAAACCTTAGTAGAAGCTAAAGTAAAAAAGAATGGACAGGTAACATGGTGTTTGGTCACGCTCTGATTCTTCCCTTGTTCAAAGTTAGGAGTAGCGACCCACAAGCTTGAGTAACAACATGTCGCCCTGAGGGCTTTTGAAAGATGCTGATGTTCGAGGTTTCTTCCCTTATTTTCTTCAATGACTCTGAAATCAATATAAACACTCTTATAAGTAAGGAATTGATGGTGAGAAAGAACAGGTTTTGGAGTCCTGATTTTATGCCTTTGTTTAGGGAGTGAAATAATCCTGACTGATATAATATAAGGAATTACTGATAGTACTGATACTGGGCTCCTCTGTGACCCTTGTGTGTCGTCGGGCCCTAATCCAATAAACAAACAAACAAACGAACAAACAAAAAATTCATTTGGATTGTCCTGAACTTTTCTATATACGACTGCTCTTCTGTAACTTAGGTGCATAATCATGGGGTGTTTTTTTGTGGGGAAAAAAAATATAAAAAGCAAGCTGCATAAAACAAACCATCAGGCGAGAGACAAATCCAAGACACATTCTTTCAAGACAGATAAGTCAAATGTCCATGCCTATACGTTATGCTGTGTCTGCCCTCGTGCGCAAAGATTGACAAGAAACAAACAAACATGATTTCTGCCCATAACAAAAAAAAATTTTCTCAGGTTTGAATTTTGATATTGAGTCTCCTGATTGAAAGTGTTATTAGTACTGTGCTTATTTTATTATGATCAGTATACTGAGCTGAGGGAATATTTAAAGATATCAACCATCAACAAATTATGTCTCTCTGTAGATGTAGGAAGTGTATACTTTTGCCATTTGATCACCAAAGACGTTGAAAAAATTTATAGTATTAAATAAAAAAAGAAAACAAAATCAAACTGCGTTTGTCAAAGCCTCCGGTTAAAATCTTCAAGACTTCAGTTTTCAGAGCTGGGGACTTTTTTGAAGATACAACCATCAACAAATGAGTAACTTTGTAGCACTTGGTAGAGCATACTTTTGTTGCAATTTTTTTACAAAAGACAGAAACATTAGTTTCAATAAAATAAGCAAACTGCTTGCATCAAAGCATCTGTTTTGAATTTTCAGTCACTTAATATAGATTTGTTAAAAATTTAATGTTTACAAAATTAATAAAACTATAAATTATGATAGATGTTATTGGTACTTTTTCTCAATACTTATTCTCTGTGCAAATCTTATCTTTTTTCACTGATACATTGTTTGACGTAGCTTGTTATATATTTATATCTGCATTGCATCAAGTACATTGATTTTTTTTTTTTTTTTTTCAAATTCAATATTTTATACCTTGTGATCTGTTAATTATGTTTTGTACATCTTACTAACTATTACAATATTATTATCATTATTATTATTACATTGATGTGTGATGTTCAAGAAGAATGGTGTACTCTTGACTTACTTAACCCATGATGAAAACATCTTCAGAGAATGATGTGTGATGTTCAAGGCAAATAAAAAAATAAAGCTTGTTTTACTAGTACTCTCCCTTGTTTTTTGTTTTTTTAGTCTACGAGTTTTAGATTTGAATAACAACAGTTTTTATGTGGGCGGTTGGTGGGTGTCTATGGTGGACACATCTACTTCTGTTTCTTTTATTTTACACTGTCTTATATTTCCCCTTTTCTGTGATTTCCTGATTTTGTTGTCTTGTTTGCAATTCAGCAGTCATCCCTTATTTCATGCCTTTTGGAACATAACTGCAGGGTTACAAGTTAAACGTACTGAGTACTTTTATACACACAGGGGGGGGGGGGGGGGTTAAAGATCCTGGGTCTTCCTGAACCATTATGCTGTCTTAAGTGAAGGCAATTAGTTATTTTTGTTAGAAGATATATTTTTTGTCATTGTAAATCATCTCTCTGTGGTGTCGATCTGTGTTTTAAGAGATGATATTTATTTTTTGTGTAAATCATTCCTCGCTGTTAGTGGTTTGCCCTGTTCCCTCCTTAAATTTATTTTATCATCTTGCTTTCCTTTGGGCTCCTCTATGACCCTCGTGTGTTCTCGGGGCCCTAAAACCAGCAATTAACAAATACAACAGTTTTTTAATCACTCCCTCGTTCCCTTTCCCTTCTGGTTCATGGTCATCAGTTTCAGTTGCAGAGCTGTGGGCAGAATGCCCTTGAGACAGGATTTTTTTGTTTTTTTTTGTTTTTTTTATCTTTCTGTTGATCACTCTTGCAAGAACAAGGTCGAGTTCTATTTGCTCTTTACATTATCTTCTTTTACCCTTGGGCACTCGTACGTATTGTCGAGGGAGGTTGGTGGATGTCCCAGGTGGGGATGTCGACTTCTGTTTCTTTTCTTTTACTTATACGAGGGGAGTTCAATATGTCCTTAGCATGACCTTGAAGCAGTTGTTCTAGAGTAAAGAAATTTTGTGGGTA
>JBCIKM010554602.1:0-17374 GCA_039654465.1 Melibe viridis | reverse complement strand
GAGAGAGAGAGAGAGAGAGAGAGAGAGAGAGAGAGAGAGAGAGAGAGAGAGAGAGAGAGAGAGAGAGAGAGTACAATGAACGTTTCGGGCGATATCCTTTCTCAACACGGACTATACGTATGAAACATAATATTATATAAAATACAAAACACTAAAAAAGGGACTGGGACGAAAACAACAACGTAAGGGGGTAACCAACGATAACAATAACAATACATTCAATAAAGGTACGGAAATGTGCCACGCGTAGAATTGAAAAAGCGTACCACAGATGGCAATGAAAGGAATAAAGAGAAAGGGTGTCACCCGAAACGTCCATTGTAGTTTGTCTCTGTTCTCTTTGTGGAAGCTTCCATATCCGTCGCTTCTTGCTTTACATCTCCAGCTTCCAGCATCCTCCATTCTTTACCTATTCACTAGTATAATACCACCTGCAAATTGGTGGGGAGTTTCCAATGCCGATCTGTATATGACTCTTATACCAAGGTAACCTGCCGTTCTTCTTATTGTGGTCCTTCATCAGAGTTTATTGTTCTTCGTGGGTCTTAAACACACATCCAGAGTCATAATACGTCTCATTGGATTGGTTGATATAACTGAAGAAGAAGAAGAAGAAGAAGAAGAAGAAGAAGAAGGAGGAGGAGGAGGAGGAGGAGGAGGAGGATAGCTTGATACTGGCAGGCTCAAACCATTCCTTAGTTACTTTACCACACAATCGTCCCCTCTTGTAGCACAGATTACCTCAGCCAGCAAGTCTTTTTAAAAACAAACAAAAATTTATGTCAACTCTTTTCAAATATGAATTATTACTGTCGGCTTTGGATATTTTGGTAGGTACGATGCCAATTGAAAATTTTAGAATTTTATATATTTAAAATTTATAAAGCTCTGTGGAGCTTTTGGCTGGCAGAAAATGAATACAGAGACAACCTGTTTGATATTACATATAACTTATTTAAAACTTAAGTTTTATGTTGTGTTCCATAACGAAGTGGACACGCGATAAGAATTTGAAGTATACATAGCCTACCCTACGATGTGAAAGTCTAAAATAAGCATAAAATCGTATCAGCACTGTGTCTATACTAATTCCTGCTAATTGTTATCTATTTCCAGTGCCAGCTCCTCTATTCTTCAAGTATAAAAGTTTAAAGATGCTTGTCGGTTCACCTAAAATGCTTGAGCGGAAAGAAGGCACTGGAAAAAGATGACAATAATTTTTTTAAAAAGTTTGGCAGAGTGCCGATTAGAAACCAAGCAACAGTAAGAAAGTGTTTGAAAACTCTAAAGACGTAAGTGATTTCAAGCATTGAGCGAGAAAAGCTTGTTGCTTCAAGCGTCAATTGTCCAACTTAGATGAAGACAAAGCAGCATAATCAGGCCGACGACAGTGATTGACCCTCATTCTGTCATTTGATTGACCTAGATAAATAAAAAAAAATAGGTTATATAATTCTCTTTTTTTTTTTATAAGCGAGATGGGTTAAGTTTCCCACTTTGATTGCAGCTGGTGAGATTTGATATGAAGTTTTCGATAAATAAAACGACACGATTTGACACGTCCGTTGAGTCTCCATTTTTGGTGAAGGTCTCCATCTCGGCCTCTTTGCTCACTCGGCATGCGCTCAGCACATGATCAATCGGTTGTTTTTCTCTGGCCATCTGCGTTTGTTTTGCAACCGTTACCTAAAATAGTAACACTTAAGAACTGTCCCCTTGTCATGTTGCAGAGCAAAGATAGGAAATAATTTTTATAAAAAGCGATATTTTATCTGAATTCCTTCTTTCTGGTTGAGACTTCAACTTTGAAAAAATATAGAAGACTGGTAGTGGGCGTTGTTGTTGCAAGAGGGGCTTTGGATTCATCTGTTGCGAAGTGGAATGCAGTTGTTTTGTTTTGTTTTTGTTACCTCCCGAGACCTAAAAACGTGTACATCGGTAATCTCCGTAAGGTAATTTACTGCTCACCGGAAAATACCGAACCAAGCTCTCGTTATTCATTGGTTAATTTTGACGTCAGCTGACTGTGAGATCATCATGCCCTGGCTGAAAATTTACAAACAAACAAAATGGAGGAAGTAGTGGCAGATACATCGATACAAATTCTAAGCGAACCTTCAGCTGATAAAGAAAATGTATCATTTGAGCCTCCAGCAAAAAAATTCAAGGCTGCAGAATCTAACCCTGAAATTAAAGCAAAACTCGAAGAAAGACTGAGTGGAATTTTATGCTGCGCAGTCTGTTTGGACCTCCCCAAAACCTGTTATCAGGTGAGCTGTATGAAAACAAAGGCACCCAATTCTCTCTCTGGCTGTCCAGCTTTCCTGTATGATGTGGCAATGACCTTTCAATCAATGACATCTTAATTTCTGTTAAGCTGTCACACTATTGTTTTGATGCATTTTTGTCTTTTTTTTCAGAGGGAATCAGTAAGTTTAAGACCAAGTAAAGTCCCAATGTTTTGTAAGGTTAGAGTGGAATGATGACATTCACTTATACCCGAGCTAGACATTTTAAAACTAGACATTTTAAAACGGAATATATCCAGGGTTAGGAAAAAATACTCATAATTTGTGAGAGTGTGCACCACCACAGGCAAAACATGCTAGTGAATCTCAATCATTTCTAAAACTTTGGAGGCTTCAAGAAGAAACCACCAAATACAATTGAATTTTTAAAAATCTACATTAGAAGCTTGAAGGACATACCCAGCTTGAAGAAAAACCTGAAAAGGGGCGATTAATTGAAAAGAAATAAACCTCATGTTTTTAAACTACAGCTCTAACACTATCTCACTTCTTCCTTTTCAAAAATCATCCAAACTGTTATGCATCATCTTAAACATTACAGAGGAAATTGTGATTGCCTGTGGTCTTTCTATTTCAGTGCACAAATGGACACTTAATGTGTGCTGGCTGTTTCAATCATCTTTTAGCAGATGCTCGCATAAAAGATGAAACAGCCACATGCCCAAATTGCAGGTGTGAAATAAACCGAAATGTGTGCATCAGAAATTTGGCTGTTGAAAAAGCAGTGTCGGAGCTTCCGTCTGAGTGTGTCTTTTGTAACCAGAAACTCCCCAGATACCAGCTGGAGCATCACCAGAAGGAAATATGTCAGGAGAGGTAAGCCTGTAAACAGACGGTAAGGTTAATTTGCAACTGCCTTATCACACAACTAATGCTTGTCTCTTTCAGGAAATGTTCAGCAGCCTGCCCATAGTACAGTGTGTCTCTGCTGAAGCACATGCAGATTTGATGGGGAGAATCGCGTTCCAAATTTTCATGTGCTGCAGCGGGGTTTGGGTTCTGGGATGTTTATGCTTAGAATTCTTCTCGATTCTTGGATGGGCAGGCTTGCTGTTTCATTTTGATAATTGTACCACACTTGCTTTGTTTCTTCCAATTTGAGCAGACAGGTTTTCTTTGATGTGGGAGTGTTCATTTCAGGATTGAAGCAGTATAGCATCGTGGGATACAAAGTTGGACGATGGATGGTCTGAGATTGTGTTTGCTCTGGCACTGTTGTTTTTACCTGGCAAGTATCTTCCTTTCTTATTATCATGGGTCTGTGGTGTTCTCTGTAGTCATGAGAGGTGTTGAGAGAGTTGTGAAGATGAGTGATTATCTTTGCTATTACTGTAGCATGTAATGCCTGATGAAGTATAATCTGTTAAACATTTTTTTTTCTTTGGTTTTTTTTTTGTGTGTGGGTTGAAAGTCAAGGTGGGAGGTAAATCAAAAGAATAAATGTATTTGGGACATGGACTGTTGTTATGTTTGTTCTCTAAGCATGTAGCTAAAGCTCATGTAGTACTGTTAAATGGTGGCTGATGATCATTTTAAATATTTTGTGCCTCATGATTGTTTCATGGAATTAGAATCCGCTTTTCTCTCAAACTAAGATCTTTGCTATAAACCCGAAAGTAACTTAATCGATAAAGCAGTAAATAAATTTGTTCAATTGTTAATGCCGTTGAATATATTTCAGTAGAAATAGTCATGTGGCACTTTATCTTTTTAGTTGGTTTGTTTTTAAATGATGAATGATGTAATAATTCTATCCGATTCATATGCTTTAAACATAGAACTACCATGATCATTTTGCTTGGGACCATAATGTTCACTACAGGGCTTTTAAAGTGGTAAAGTTGGCATACATATATCATGTTTAATTTCTGGTGGTTTTTATTTTTTGTCCTTTAAATACTTTTTTTTTTTTATCTTAAACATTTAAGTAGGTTAGGATAGATTTAAGACAAATATTTTCAGAGCTTATAGAAAGAATTTATATATTTTTTTTTACAAGAAGAAGTTTGAAACACAAATTCATACACAAAAAATAATTTCTCATTGTCAGAAGATGCACAGAGAAATAACAAAATCCCCAAACCATTTAATCCCTTAACAGTTACTCATACATTAAGAATATTCATTTTAAGCAGTAAATATTAAAATGAAACATATAATTCTCTTCAAATAGTCTCATAATTTAGAATGATTTTTATTAGACATGAAATATGGAAAGGGTAAGGGGAGGATAAGTGAGGCTTGCCTAGTTCGTTTACCATCTAACTCAATTGTCATGTTCTGTCCTCTTAACTTCACACTTACAGACCCGTGATTTTGTTGTTTTTTTTTCCCCTCCTCCTCTCTTGCTATGATGAATTCCCATTTTTTTCCCACAAGTTCTTTGTTGCAGGGAGCAAAGTATGTCTTTGATGTCTTGGAAGTTCAGAGGTCATAGGTCATGAGCCTGGCATGACCTGGCACAATGGCTGGTCAAAATATTTCCTTTTGTCCTATCATTTTGCCAGGGAATGCAATGAGGATGAAAGTAAGTATGATTTTTATTCATTCCTAGTAAAGACGGACCCTGATTATGTTGCGTTTTTCTCCTATTTTTTTTCTCAGACCATGTGTGTGTCGTTATTCCCGAATTGGGTGCTTGTGGGAAGGTCCATCCCATGAAGTGGTCGAGCATGAGGAAAATTGCTCTCACCCAAAGAAGTCCGGGGAGGAAGTGATGGGAGCCCTGGAGTCCCTGGACACGAAGCGGGCTGATGATGAAAAAATGTTCCTGGATGTGTTCAACCTCCTTTCATTTGAAAAGATCACCTTTAATGGTAGGCTGAACTGTCCAATATTGTGAAAGCAATATTTGATATATATATAATTGGTTTTATTTCATTGATACAATTGTATAAGGAATATTGCAGAAGATAGTTATGAGAAAAAAAGGTTAGTTTATGTGAATACCAGCGCATTGAACTGATATTTAAGTTATTTGATGAATTAATATTAGCTAACTGACATGACTTTTTTCAATTAAAAGATATTTCTAGCTATTAAAAAAGATGCTGTGCAGTAGTTTTTGCAAATCTTTTATCCATGGTAAACATATTTTGAAACATTTGGCTATTTTACTCTCTGTTTAAAACAGATCTTCAGTTGAAGCCTTTCAGGACAGATGATTTCATTACAAGGTTATATTACGAGACCTCCCGTTTCACAGCATTCTCCCACCAGTGGGTAATTAGAGCCAAGATTGTGTCGGATCAGAAAAATCCCACCCACACTGTGAATCGCTCACTTGCTTTTCAACTTGTGGCAAAAACCAAACTATCTGCACCGGTGAGAAATAGTTTTGAACTATTTTCAGATTTTTAATCTACCCTATAATTTCAGATATAATTTCAGACTTGCATTATACATCCACCTACCAGTTTATTCATGATATAATTTTATGTAAGGACTTAAGATATAGGCCTGATTTTTTCCAAAAGCATTAAGAGGGTTCTGAAATGATCTGAGGATTGAGACATTAAAACTTGCCCTTTTTAAATTTAAGTTCATACAGATAAAAGTACTACATCAGTGGTCTTTTATTTCTAGCCTAAAAAAAGCCTTTCAGACTTACGGTTTCTTGAGCAAGTTGAGGAGAGAATTGCTTTTAGTGTGTGAAAAAGAATGAACATTTTTGCAATGAAGTTTTGGATCTTTTTTCTTATTTTTCTCTTTTTGCTGTTTCTTTTCTGCAGCGTTATCATGTGAAATGAAAGATGATCTTTTCTATTTATGTTTGGCTTTGAATCTAGTTATAAACACCTACCTGTGCAGTCCTTTTATAAAAGGGTGATAAAGAAGTTCATTTTATTTTTCTGGTAGGTTACGATGCATTACTTGGCATTGGATGGTCCTTTTGGTACCGCCCGCATCAAACCAAGAATCTACAAATTTGAATTTACAGCAGAGACAACAGAAGCAGAGTACCGAGATCTTCCTGTTGATTCTGTGGAATGTAACCAAATGCTTGCATCAAAAACCATCAATTTCCGGCTAATTATGTTTCAAGTATCTAAGTGATGTAAATAGAAAAGAGATGTAGATTGCTTCTTTCAATAACCCAACCTTTGTTGTCAATGTTTGAAGGGATATAAGTCTAGAGCAAATGTGAATTGTTGAGGGAATAGGAACGATAGATTACCATAAGCACAGTTGTATATATCCACTTGAAAGCATAAAGTTTCATAATTAATTTGTATTTTTAAGGTATATATTATGTATATTCAAATATTGGAAGTTCAATATTATTCATCACATGTAATTTTATGCACATTTCATTAGGTTTTGGAGATTGTTAGATTTCCTCCTTGTGTACAAGTTTTAATTCTTATTGTCTGAGTAAAATGGCACTGAGAATTTTTAGATTTTAGATCTAATCTCCAAATATTTTCTTTCCAAATTTGTATTTTAGATCTTCTCTTTACCTTTTTGTCTTCCATTACTCATTCTTTTAGTTTCATTTTGGTATTATTCTATCTTTCAGTTTCAAAACTGAAAACAAAGTTAGTAAGCAAAAAAAAAGAATTGTATCTTGCTCTCTGTCATTTTAAGTATCTTCATCTCTAAAAATTTCCCCTTTCTCTTTCTCATGTCTTTTGTAAATATTGCCTTAAAAATTAATACATTTGGTTTCTATTTTATGCTAATATTATTGTGTATTGCTTTATACAGCATTCCACCTATAACTTGCTTTTCTCTTATTTTTCAATACTCAGTAATCATAGAGACATCTAGTTTTAAAAAAGGAAAGAAAAAGAAACTTGTCTGCATAGTGCATAAAAAAACCCCAAAACTAGCTGGGAATCAATATTTTTGGGACAATTTTTTTCTTTCTTTGACAAAATAATCTCTTACAATTACAAATATTCATTTTTGAAAATTTGCCTAATCTTAGTTTTTCCTTTTTCTAAAACTAGACATGATTTGCACAAAGCGGGGAAAAAAAATTGTCCTTTGAATTGAATAAAAATTGTGGTTTGACATTCTGTTTGCTGATACACCATTGACAAATGCAAGTGAGAGTTGCTCTGAATGCAATTTTTGTGAATACACTCTTCAGGTACAATCTGTAATTATCTGAGTTTTATGTTTTTGTCTTTATTTTTTTCTTGGTTTGTCTTTTTTTTTGGTGCTAAATCTGCTCGATTCATTAAGGAATCATTTGTAGAGTTATCCTGGCTCATTTAGGGTACAAGGTCATAATTTTCTGTTTTTCTGCAGGAAGCATGTCAAAGTCTAGTGGTAAAAAGATGATTTGAAATTTCTTTATAATTTTTATTTCTTGACATGTATTGTTTTGTCTGGCTTGACAATTCAGACAAAGTGCGGATGGCTGGTTTCACTGGTGGAAACTTCTTCTTCTATTTCTTTTCTTTTACACTGATGCTGTCATCTTACTTTTCCCCCTTTTCTGGGATGTCTTGTTTGCCACTCAGTGGGTCATCGCTTATTTCATGTCATTTAGAAAAAAACTTTGAAGTTAGTAAGGATAGATACACCCAGTTTTTGAATTCTGTTTTGAATCATTTATCTTGTGCGGACAAAACTTCAATCATTTACAGATAATTAACCATTGTGTGTGGTAGTGCCTCTTTGACAAAGAGCAGTGATTTTGGCTTTTTTGACAGATTTTTTTGTTCAAAAGTTTATTTATTTAATTTTGTGCTTAATTTGTCAAAGCTAAATTTCCCACTCTTTGCAAATGACATTACTGCAAACAAATGATTATTTGTATTTTCTTATCTCGTTTCACTACAATTGTCTATGGTTTTTCACCTTGCACAAATAATCAGATATGTAATGTGTTGGGTTCGTTGAAAAAAAAAAGGCTCAAAACCAGAGTGCTGAAAAAACTGGTTTATAACCAACATAGTTTAATAAAACTGGGCAAAGGCATTGGTTAATATCTCAATTTTACATATGCAAAGTTTCAGCATACTATTTAATAGATAATGAGATTTGACCGTTTCATTAAGTATACCCAAAACTACCCATATCATAGACTTCACTGCATGGCTCTGAAGAGGGCATTTTACACAATGCTTTACTGAAGCCATTTTGTTGCTTTATAACGATGAAAATTCGTTAACAAATAGCTTTTGGAATTTTCTTAACTGTGTTAAAATGTTAATTTTACAATTGCATCTTATTTGTTGTGGCGCCTCAAGCAGGAATACACAAATTGGCATAGGATACAAAATTTGACACAAAACTTTTAAAGCTTTCTGTTTGATAAAGGAAACAGTCTCATGTGAAAAATAAAAAAAATCAAACTTTCCAACAAGTCTACTCATATTGCAATCTAGATCCATGTATACATGTCTTTCAGTTAGAGATGAGTTCATTTGGGTGCCATAATGTTCAATACAACCTATATGAATCCACCATATGCGGTATTACAATGTTTGTCGTGTAAAAAAGAAGAGATTCTGAAGTCTATAATACAGGTATTTTTTGGCGTTCTTAATGAAATGGTTATACCTCACTTGTCTATTACTACAGTATATTGAAACTTTGTAAATTTGAAAGTAAGGTCTTGATCTTTGCTTATGCTGAGTTTTGTTAAGCTACATTAATTATAACTCTGTTTTTTAGTGGACTGATATTGGGCCTTTTTTCTTTTTTTTTTCACGCACGCTATATATCTTCACTTTTTTTCAGACCTTTTCTAATCCTTTTACAGGAAAATAATTGAATTATGAAAAAATAAACAAAAGGAAAAGAAAAATGGCTGTTAAGCCTCATTGTAGGCCTTGCAGATACAATCTAAAATTTAGATATATATTTTATACTGTTATGTTCTACCCCTGTCTCTTCACTGTTACGTTGAAGCTATCATCTTACTTTTCCCCCTCTTCTCTTATGTCCCTTTTATGTTGTCTTGTTTGTCAATCCCACGATTCATGCCTTTTGGTAAAGGACTGCAGGGTCACAATTAGACATACTTTTGTACACAAAGGGTGTTTAAAGATCCTGGTTCTTCCTGGAATATCATGCTTTTATGAATAGCGGCCATTGTCTATTTTTTATTATATAGAGGAGGATATGATTTTTTTGTTTTAAATCATCCCTCTTTGGTGTTGATACGTTGTGAGAAATGATGTATTTCTTTTGTGTGTAAATCATCTCTCTGTTGTTTGTGGTGTGAATCTAGTCCCTCTTTTCACTTATTCTATCATCTTACTTTCCCCCTTGGGCCCGTCTTTGAACCTTGTGTGTATTGATAGCCTCAAACCACCAATAGTTTTAACAAAGTAATTTTTTGTGAACATAAATCCATTTTTTAACTGCTTTAAGTTTTTAGAATTAATATTCATATGTATCGCAAACTTATCAGGACACATGATGACGATAATCGTTATTTTTTTGTCCTGGAATTGTAATTTTTAAAATTCTACCTTAGAAAGCTTTGCAAAATCTCATGCCTGCTTTTTAATATTCTGTTTCTTTGCCATAAACATGATGATAGTTTTGTATCAGGTCAATTTGATACTTTTAAAAATAAAAAGGCTGTAATCATGATGTTTTAAGTAGGGTTTGTCATGGAATAGAAACATCATTTGCTTTTACTTTAATATATCTTTGAGACAGTTGAATTTCCAAATAGTTCCTCATTCCCTGACTGTGAAAGACACTTTTAGCAAAATCTTTGTCTTTTCATTTAATAAGTGTTGGTCTCTATTTGTTTATATGTCTCTCTTGGTTTTTCTTCTGTGCTCCTTTGAGGTGATCATTTTCTGCTCAGTGCAAATACTCCATTATGGTTTTCGAGACAAGGTTTATGTAGTCCAATTTCAGACTTTTCTTGCGTCCGTGACAGTCATGTTGTCTTTGTCTTTAGTTGTTTTGCTTAATTATCTGATTCTTCATGAATAAATGTTTTGTCTAATCTTTCTTCCTGCCTGGAAACCTTCTTTTAGCGTTCAACCTCTTTCTCTATTTTTATTTCTTTATTTTTTTTACTGGTTCTAGAAAACTCTTGACTTGCTGTGTTAATGGTGTACTTATTCTCAAAGGTTGCGATGGCGGCTGTTGTAATTGTCGGGTTGTAAACAGCTTTTGTTTACCTTCAACAAGTTGTTTTTATTTCATTCCTGCATCTTCTTGGTCTCTTCTCTTTGTTTGTTTGTTTTTTTTTGACAATTATTGATGCTGCTTTTACCACTTTATTTTCTCTCCTTTTTTCTTAATGGGTAAAGATTTATTTTACAAGATTTTTGTTGTGTCTACCCAGTTTGGGCATATCAAACTTTATTATTTCTTTTTGTTGTTTTATCTTTTTTATGTTTTTTTATTCTCCTTGAGACATGGTTTTTATTTACTTTCAAATATGTTTTTTCTCTTATTTTTTAATTGTTTAATGAAGTATTTCTTTTTTTCTTTTTAGTAATTTTTTTTCCACCCAGGATAGCTGTTTCTGTCAGCATCACCATCATCATCATTTTCATTATTATCATTATCTACATCCTGATCATCATCTTCAATCTAAATGAACAAACCAACAGCTGCAAACTGGTTTAAAAAGTCAAGCTTTGTTGCACTGCATTAGTTTTTTTCCTGGGTTTGCTGTGTCACCCAAAATGGGCGGACACACAACTCTCAAGGAAGCCTGCATTGCTGCAAACATTATTTTCATTATTATCATCCTCATCTCTCACCTCATCATACACATCATCATCATCATCATCAAATTCATCACTAGAAGGTCTCTCTGGGTTCAAGAATCCATGGTTCAGTTTTAAACAAGTAAAAAAAAAAGTTTGAACCTGATTGTTTTTTTTTGTTTGTTTTTTTTTCTCTCGACTTCAAGAGATTTCTAATTTTCCCGTTAGTTTTCTGTTATGATTGTTATTTATAATTATCATTCTTTTTATAAATACTGTTGCTTTTATCTTTAATAATATTTTTTTACATCCTCGTTATTATTATTATTATTATTATTATTATTATATTCTTATTCTTTTTCTTATTTATTATTACTATTATTATCATTACTCTTATTGCAATCGTCCTAATGTTTTCCTGTATTCTTTTCATTATTGTCTCGAGGAAGAACTTCATAGTGCCCTAGTTGTGTTATGTTGGGTTGTTTGATTTTATTTTTGTATGTGTTTTATTTTGAGGTGTAGTTTTTTTCTGCACTTACGTTTTCATATTTTGAGTTGGGTTTTATACCTTTCTTTTTTGTTTGTTTTCTTTTAGTTATTAGTCTTGATTATTTTTTCTTTTGTCTTTTGGTTTATTTTTTTATATCTTCTGCTTGTTTTTTAGACCATGGCACCTCTCTGGACTGATGGTTTCAAGTTAGTCTTGAAGTCTGTCTTAGATAATTATTTTATTTCAATAACTCTCAGTTATCTTCTTGAAATATCAAGAGACAAGATTTTCTTCCTTGCTCTGCGACCTTTCAATATGTAAGGTAGACTCAACCTCTTATATATTTCATACATGCAGATTTGACCTTCTCTTCCTCGTATCAGTTCTTCATGCTTTTGAAGTGACTGTTATGTCTTTAATTAAAAGTCTTTGGCCAGTAGTTGATTTTTATTTCATTTTTCTAGCTTTTTCCTAAGATCAAAGTGAAGGATCAATCCATCAATCTCTAATAACCAACTGTTCTGTCCAAATCAGAACTTCTGTTAACTGAAGCTTGTCTTTCAAATCAGTCCAATAACCTTGCTCCGTTTCTCTGTCTTGAAGATCAATTTTGGTAGCCAGAATGACTCCCACATCTTTTCCCTCTGAAATTTCCCAATACTCGGTAAATTATTTCTGTTTTTGAAATGTCCAAAAAGAACAAAACAATAAAAGGTTGTTTGAAAGTGTCTCTGTGACCCTTGTGTGTCGTGGTGCCCTAAAACCACCAATAAACAAACAAGCTTTAAAAATTAATCTCTAATAGGTTCTCTCATTTGACCAATATCAGGAATATGAAACATTTTAAAAAAAATATATATTTATAAATTCACAAAAAAAGACACTGACTGAGGCTATTCTAACTCAACATTAAAAGATTTTTGAAGAAAACATTTTTTTCCCTGCATTTGTACCTGATATCTTTTTAGAGAAAAAAAAAATTGTTTCCACATTTAATAGTTTCGTCTTACATCTTGCTGATATTGCGTCCGTAACTGAGTTTAATATGGTCAGTGATATGTGGCTACCAATTCATTACTACCTAATGTCATCGGTCTCTTCCGTTTTTCTTTTACTTTTACTTTTACTCAAACTGTGATTAATGTTGAAATGGTCTTTAGACTTTTCCTTCTCTGGAAGAATATGATTGTCTTGTCAGCTTTCAGCCAAGAGTTTTCAGTTCTATTTTATTCCAGGAAATTCTCTAATTATGACGGTTTCATCTTTCCTTGTTTTTTTTGTTTTTTTTGTTTTTTTTTTCATTTTTGGTTTTATTTCCTCTCAGCCAGATAGTGGAGTGACTGGTAACTCTATCCACTCATGCCTTGATGTGTGTGTGTGTGTGTGTGCTTGTCTTCTGTGTTGTGTCTATAAAAGGGATTATCATCCTTCCTATTTTATACTTCTTGTTCTCTCACCATCTTTGTTCAAGAGTTTTTACAGGAAAAGTTCAGTATCCCTCCTGTGTGTGTATTTCAGTTGAGAGGAGCATTCAAGTTATCTTTTTAGGTCCTGCAGGTAGCCTTCAATTTTTGTATTCATCTTCCTCTTTCTGTTTCTATCTTTTGCTTATTATTATGACTTTGAGATGTGCTACTTGTCTGGGTACTCCTCTTTCTCCTTTTTCCGTCTGTCTTTTTCTTCTGTTTTTCTCTCTTTCTTTCTCTCTTTCTGTTTTTCTCTCCATTCATCTCTTTATATCTCTCTCTCTCTCTCTCTTCTGTATTATTCCATTCCTTACCTTTCTCCCTTCCTCTCTGTCAAGTCATTATTTCTGTCTTTAAGCAATAACTTGTCCCAGCGGGGAATTTGTTTTGTATGGTTTTCATTTTGGTGTGTCTAAATGGATCAGAGGCAATTTCTTCATGCTGTCAGCCTTGCTGATGAGTTATTCCACACAAATTATTTCTCTTTTATTCGTTTTCTTTCTTGTCAAGTCTTTTGTAAGGAATGTATTCAGCAAAGCTCCTCTTCATAAGTTCATCATAATTATGATTCAGTAAATTCCTTCATTGTATGTTTGACGCTAGATGTGGACACTTTACTGCAGTGGCTATTAGCCTTCTCCTCTTTTAAAATATTGAGATGTGGAAATGATTTTACCAGATTGCTCTTTTCTAACTGTCATATTGAAACCTGAAGAGCTTTCTCAAGAAGTTGGTATTGCCATAAAAAAAAAAGGAAATTCATTTGTTTTTGTTTTTTTACCTAGACAAACCTCTGTTTATCTGTGTATTGTGAATTACTGAATTCATGGAATCATGAAACAGAACGTGGAAGAACGATCCAATGGATTCTGGCCAGTGGAAATCAATATTGCTACTGACATGCACAGTATAACCTACAGCTTTCTGTCAAATGCCTTTGTCATTAGCGCATAAAGTTAGGTCTTTTGTGATATTATACTTTTTGTATGTACATTTTGCCTTGCATTCTAACTATTCATCATGTGAATGAAGCTTGTAACTGCCAAAGCCATTCTTGATTTTCCCAATTAATGATTCACCATTTATGAATCTGAACTGAATTCTCATTATTATTATTATTTTTTTTTTTTCTTCCTCAATTTTTCCTTGCAGAATTTGAATTTGTAAGGTTTAAAAAAGACTGAAAAATTTGATACTGTACTGTTTTGTAGTCACTTATTTTGTATGCATTCACTTGCTTGAATTTTGTTTGTTTTTTTGTTTTTGTTTTTGTTTTTTTAAATAATACAACTTTGAGGCTGTGGATGAAGTTGTTATCATTACTGTGCTGGTTGTCTGCGGATGTTGTAGTGGAGACAAGTTTGGTGCCCTGTGGCCAGAAGACCAAATACACTTTGATGATGTGTCAGGATTGTTCTATTTCTAAAACTTCTTACACAGGCAATCATTACCTTGCATTGACACTTTGATGTTCAGATGTTCCAGTTCTAAAACTTACCTAGGCCCTCGGCTTTCTCAATCTTGTCCGGTTTTTACCTATACTTAGAATTTTCTTTGTGTACCCATTGTTGCCCTGCTCTTTGTAGGCAAAAATAACTCATACCTCAATTGTGTAGCTATGGCTTCATGAGCCTTTGTTCAAGTTGTAGGGTTATGAAGATAATAATAATAACGATATTAATGATGTTGATAATGATAACCACTATAATACCAATAATGATAATTATTATAAGATTGATAGCATTGATCATAATTAATAATAATAATAGTAATTACAAATTGATCTGAGATCACAGGAACTGATTTTTTGAAACACCAAAGACTCCTGAAATAAGCCTAAGAACAATCTGACAGAATACAAATTGTTGGGTTTTTTTTTCAACACTAAAGATGTACATAAAATGGCCGTTTAATTTTAGCTCTTAAAATTCAATTGGACCATCAAGCAAATACAAATTCTGCTTGTCAATCTAAGGGAGGCTCTGTTTCACAGTTCAACACTTCTCTACAATAGGTCCACCCAGTGTGACACAACACAGCACCCCAATGGTGTCAATGCAACACACAGTAAGAGTAAGATAAAGCATTGCTGTCTCCATCCATAAAGAGTTCCCCCTTGTACATCTCAGATTTGCCTTTGGTACATTTTTTTTTGTAGGTCATGGGTGATGGTTTCCTTACCATCAGTGGTAAAAGTAACTTAAAAAAAAAAAAAAAATTAAATGATTAAGAGAGCAGAGATGATGTAAATTGATTTGATAGATAAGTAATAAATTCTCAATACATTACTGACAGCTGCTGTAAACTGTAACTCTCAAAGGTAGATTTGGTTTTCCATCCTAGAGTAGAGCAAATTGTAACAGCGTAGATACTACTGAATCAATTGTCCCATGGAATCCTGATCTGCTTTTTTCGAGCTCTGTCTTGTGACTTAAGGATGAAGGATTAAATCTTCACTGTCCAGGAAAATAGAAGTATGTCAAAAACACCGCCTATCAGGAGGAGCAAAAAACAGGATTATTTTGACTGATACAATAACATACTACATACTTTAAATGCTGAATAAGAAGGAAACCAAAAATGGATACCTACTCCTACAGCACCAAGCCAGTTAGATCTGCAAAAGGAAATATTTGCTGTGTAACAAATAAAAAAATTTTAGAAAAAAAATGGCATACTACAGTTTTCCTGGGCGGTGACAAAATCCATTCTGCCATGTTGTGGGACTTTTTCTCCTAGGATTCTTCAAAGCTGATTGCAATATTGCGCCTCCATTGTGTGACTTTTTCTCCTAGGATTCTTTAAAGCTGATTGCAGTAATACGCCTCCATTCTTGATGGTTTTAGGGATGTTGCGTATGTTTCCGAAAGCTTTCAATGTCCTGAACTCCATATTCAGTCTTTTGAGGTTTGTCACCAACTTATCTTGGTTTTGGTCACCTCATTCTTTTTGCTGTGCTTTGTTCATAGAAGCTGTTCTTGATTAGTTGCCATTTTGTTGTTCTTTGGGTTTTTTGGGTTGTTTTTTTTCTTGTTTTTTTTTATTTATTTATTTATTTATTTTATTTATTTATTTTTTACCTTGTCAAATGATATGTCTGAACAGTCTTAATCTGTTTTTGAGTTCTGTGAGTGATAAAGATGTTTTTTTTCTTTTTTTTTCCTGGATATTGCATAGCTATTGTCTACTACTTTGCCTGACACACCAAGAAAGTCGTCCCTTTTCTTTATTATTGCATTCCCAGACCATAAGCACTGTAATGATTGATGGTGACTTGCTCACAACTCACAATAATTTTTTTTTTCCTTTTATTATTGTTTTTTCTTGCACTTGTATATTATAAAGACCCTGCTTCGCTCATGTTTTCTTTGCACTATAAATATGTCAGACTTTTGTATTTGTAGTTGTATTTTGAAGGTCTGCTTGATATTGATAATGAAGAAAAATCTTTTCTGAGTCAATAATATAATGTAAAAGTCTCACATGATGCTTTTGTGTGCTGGCATATTGGTTTGCCTACTACCGCTGCACTGTCCTTTGTAATAGTTGAGTGGATGAGGTGATGCAATTTATACAAAGAAAAATTAATAGATTGTTTGCATTTTTTGTTTTTGTTTATGTTGGTTTTTTTTTCCCCATCAAAACTCCCTCTTCATGCTAAATGATCCATTCTTTCCTTGAGTTGTGCACCAACAGACATTTGATTTATCCGAACAAAAAAAGAATGGCTAAAATAAAATTTTAAGTCTCCGTTTGTTTAAGGATGGCTACAAAATTCTGGCGAGAGATATTTTTTCTTGTCGACTGGTTTCAGGATTAACTGGTCTTTTCAGCCCCTTGTCTATAACTTTTTTTTTGCTGGAGGTTGGTATGACTTGGTCAGTAATATGAAAATATAAAAATTGTGAAAAAATACTCCTATCTAAAATATTTTTTTGCTCTCAAAAAAATAAATACATGAGGCATAAAGAAACTTCCTTTCATTTGTTTGCCTCAATTTGAAGTCCATTCTTCCTGATAAAAGGCAGGATTTGAATAAGGAAACAAGGGCCTTGATGCAGGTACCTACCTTAAATTGTACTTGTACTCGTCGTAAATTTGGTTTCTTCTACATTGTACTTGGTGCAGTTAGGAACTGTAAGTTGCTATTTCACATAATCTTTCTTTTGTTTATCATAATCATATGTCTTTTGAGTGGCTTTGCCAAGAGTTCAGAATGTCTTATCTTGGACCCACAATAGAGTTGATTTTCTTTTTCGATAGTCACCATCCCATCAACTCCTTACTCATTCTCTCATTCTCCTCCTTTCTTGATTTGTTTCCTTTATATTCATCTCCCTTTACCTCTTGGTGTCTGTTGCCCTCTCCTTCAACTGTCTCTCTGTCTCTGTGTCTGTCACTCTCTCTCTCTCTCTCTCTCTCTCTCTCTCTCTCTCTCTCTCTCTCTCTCTCTCTCTCTCTCTCTCT
>JBCIKM010554492.1:0-17376 GCA_039654465.1 Melibe viridis | reverse complement strand
ACACACACACACACACACACACACACACACACACACACACACACACACACACACACACACACACACACACACATCATGACAACATACGACATTTTTTATTAAGTGCAGACTTGGGGGGTGGACATCAAACGTTTGCCTGCATTATCTTTTTCAGAAGAAAATTAAGATAAAAAAAAAAAGCTTCACAGCAGTAAGGTACATCTGTTCCTTCATTACAGTGTCCACCAAACCAATGTGCCAACTTATGTGGCAAATAAATATTCATCTGATCTCTTATCTTATATTTATTATTTCTTCAGCTCCGTTTCAAGATTGTTTGGAGCTTCTTCTCTTCTCTGACAAGCTATTGTTCCTCTACGACCAACAACTTACCTTGAAGCCGCGATGAAGGATGAGGACGATGTAACAAAAGACAAATCGGACCATCAGGAGACGCAGAAAATCATCCCCCAAAAACTGAACGTAGGCATGATCTGAGGAAACAAGGTGAATAGAAATACACACAACCTTGACTAAAAGTACATTGCCGAAGAGCCAATTTCCTTTAAAATATCTTTGGCTACTACTACTACTACTACTATCAAATATAATCCGCTATAATTTGCCTGGATGGTGTGATGCCTTTGGGGTTCTTACAGAACCAAGAAGAAGACAAAGAGTATTTGCTGACATGAGGCATGACGCACAAGTATAGGTGTAATGTAGTGGATCACACATGACATGCACACAAAGGTCTAGAATATGAAACAACAGGACACAACGCAAGGAAATTGGCCCTGAGACTGGTCGGTCATTTCAAGCCCTGAAGCCCGTTTACATGTCGCGACTTGTGAAAAAATCCTGTATTGATGATTCTTATCCCTTCTCATTGATTGACTCTCTGAGATCAGCTCTGGCTTCAAGACCACCTGACCAAACACACCTCTATGACTCGACAGTCATCATTGTGGACAGGGACTCTTCAAATTGTTTTTTTTCTTTTCTTTTTTTTTTATACCTCAGATAGTGGAGTGACCGTTTCACCCAGTTCACTCATGCCTTGAATTTGTTTGTGCTTGTGCTTCCTGTGTTGTACTCTGTAATATGGATTTCCATGTTTTGTGTAACTAAATGAGTAAAGAATTTAATAAGGAATAAGTCAGTAATAAATCGTTATTGTCCTTTGTCGGGCAATTCAAAAGTGATGTTACATCAGCGGTTGTCATATGTGCAAACAAATGTTACAAATGTGACTTTAATACAAGGAAAGAAAAATACAATGTGTAAAGATAATCGGACAAGAAAAATTGATGTCCGCTTAGTAAAACGTCGCTAAGTTGGTAAAGGTATTTTGAAAAAGTATGAAATGGCTGATCATGCAAAAGCAAAATTCCCCAATTGCTCTCCTTCATACAATCTCACTTGTGAACAAACAAACAAAATTATTGTTTTGAAATTACTTTGTAAATAAGCTTAATTCCCTTGAAAAAAATATCGATTTTTTTTTTTTTTTTTGGGGGGGGGGGGTTCTACAATTGACTTCACGTCACCTCTTCCTGATAGAAGTAAAATAAATTCTGTATTCAAAGGATGTTTGTTTTCATCAAGAATTGAGAGCACTTTCCTCTCTACTGCTGTGTTATAATAATCATCAATACCTTGTAAGTTTTCGTTTATGATTTTTCAAATTTCTTTAACAAGTTTCTATAGCTTTATTTTCTCTTTCAACATTCATACCACACAGTCATACTGAAATAATAAAGAGACAGAGACAGGACTGCTCGAGTGATCACGACTCTGCCAACGAGATCTTGTTTTGTTAGTCATTCGTTACTTACCCTTTCTTATTCAACATACTCTTAGATTTTCCTTTAGCATTTTGTGTCTATTCTAGGCTTTGTTTGAAAAGAAAACTTTTCTCCCAAAAGGTCCTCTGGTCTATCCCTTGTTGCTCAGGGAAGCTTCTGTTAATCTTTTCTGCTTTCTCCAGTCATTAGAGATCTTAGCCACTCCAGGTCCCCTTTTCTTTACAGTCGGTATCTTGTAGTTACTTTTCTTCAGCTTACATCTATCAAGTGGACCAACATAATGACGACACCACTAAACTGCTAAAAGACTTTTTTTCTTTTATGGCACCAGTGCTATCCATAACTGATGGAAACCTCACATTTTTTACCAATTCTATCATGGTTTTCGATGAGTTTAAATTTTTTGGTAAAAATCCACGAGTCATTCTAGATGGCTACAAACTGGTTTGAATCAATTAATTGTTATCGCAATCACAATTTCCATCAGTAATAAAAGGTTTATTCATTAAGCCAATAAAATTTTTCCAGAAAAACTTGACCCTAATAGAGAGCTTACTAAAAACAAAATATTAACACTCAACCCCCAAATGTCCCTCTGCCCCTAATTTCATTGCATATAATGTAAAAAACAATGACGAGTATCAATTATAAATTTTCCTACTGTCAGTGTGCCAGAGATGGAAAACGGATCTAGCCACCATTGTCATTCGTTTGTAACCCGGTTTGTCGTCAGCGGTGGCAGCGTGTGGCAAGCGAGAGAGAGACAGAGAGTAATTTCACACAAAGGGAGGAGAGAGGAAGGTGGGGGGGGGTGTCACTTGAATTTACTGGAAATGAGAACAAGAGTGGTGTCATATACCTACATATATTTTCCTTTCATTTCATCTCAGCCTCCCTCATTCCCCGCGGTTAAACAAAAAAACAAAACAAAAAACTCACTGAGTTTCCGTGCCCGACTGAAGAGTTTGGAGGTGTCGCTGACAAACTTGTCCACCTGGGCCTGGCACTTGTCCCACATTGCGACCGGCACGTCCCCCATGTTGCACACGCTGCACATGGCCATCATGGGGCTGTGCAGGAACAGCGTGAACAGGCTGCCTTTGGCCTGCTGGTCTGCTTGAACATCATCGTCATCATCAGCATCATCATCATCAGCAGCAGCAGCAGCAGCAGCAGCAACATTATAAAAAAAAATTTAAAAAATCAATAAATATGGTCAAATTATAACGCTTATCCACAGCCATCACCATGCTCTACACGCTTCAAGTAATGGCGGGGAGCAGACACCTTGAATCAAAGATCCTGAAAATAGTTGGTATGAGTACGGTATGGACAAGACAAAGCCATACTTGCAGCATTATCAACGTCATCATCATCATCATTATCATTATCATTGACATTTTCATCACCGAGAGCAGTAGGACTATAATTATCATCAGCATCATAATCATAATAATCCTTTTCAACACACAAATATGCAATGACTAACAACCCTGAATCTTCACCAGGGCACACAGTGATCAGAACTAAAAAATAAAGCAGTCAGCAAACGACCAAAGCAGTGCAGATTTCAAAAGATAATTATATTTATCATCATCATCATCATCATCATCATCATCATCATCATTATGATTGACCTCTGACCTCAAGGCCTAAAGCACAAACCTACCTTGCATGGTGACTGGCACCTGTTCAGGTGACAACAGGCACACTAAAGGCTGCCCAAACAGGTTCGGGAAGTTCTGGCACAACAAAAAGGGCAAAGGAAGAACAACGTATTTCAGGTCATGTAAACCCCACATAAAAAGTTCAGATTCATTCATGTCAAAGGTGATTTGTGATGCTATCTAAACTGGAGTAACTGGAGTAATTATGGGATTAGGAGAGGCTTGGTGAATAAATGGAGGACTGCCTTACGCTGGCACAACTCTTTGATAATAAAAATATCCAATTAATTACCTACTAAAATTCCCTTTCCAAATCCCATAAGGGAAATTTGCCTACAGGGTCTATCCCACAGGAAGACTAGAACAGAACACCCTTGACCTCTGCTACAGTGTAGCATCTTAGTATGGTTGGACAAAATAGCACCAGTGGGAACCACACCCACGCCCTTCAACACCTAAACAACTGTACCACAGTGCTGATGTTTTATTGCTTCAACCCATCAAAGTTTTTCTGCACACATGTGGGATATTCACACCACTCTTATCAAAAAGGTTCAATTGGAAGAGAACAAATTCAGCATAACGTTGATAATCATACCGATAAATAGCATTTATAAGGTGTATTTCCACCACTTTGTGACCCTCAACAAGCTTCACATACAATGGATCCTACAGTAAACAATACAGCATAACATACAGCACATATGACTAATCAATTATGATAGTGACATTATGGGCAGTGCCAAGTAAGAGGAGAGATGCCATTCAAGCCTTGTATTCCTCATGGTACAGAGACAGATTTAAAGTATGAGTGTATGAGTACGTTAAACACACAACTTGAAATGAGACCAAAGTACCTGGAAGGCTGAGCTGTTGCTGCTGTCAATGATGAGAAACAGCGGTTTCCTGGTGTAGGGGTACAGGTCTCCAGGGTGCAGGCTAAAGGGGAGGGGAGGAGGGGAGGAGGAGAGGACACGGGAGATGGGGCAATGAAATATTCCTTAGCCTTAAGCAACAGCAAACCACCTCCTCATATTCCTCCACTGTTTCTTTCTCCTCACTCTCCTCCTCCCAACTTTCTTCCTTCTACTCCTACTAGTTCTTTTCTCTTTTTTCTTCTTCTTCTCCTCCTAGTTCTTTTCTCCTTTTTCTTCTTTTTCTCCTCCTCCTTTTTCTTCTCTGTCTTCTTTCTTCTTTTCATTTTGCTCTCTCCTCAAGAAATAGAGACCAACTGTAGATTAAAAAATACAGGGCAAAAAACTATAATGGAGTCTCCTCTTCTTGTCTTCCAAGATTCTGACTGCCTCAATCACACATATTGTAGAAGAAGCCTGAAGCTCTTACTAAAATTTTTCCTCATCATTTTTCATACATCAAGTTTAAACAAAACAAAAAAAACAACCAAAACCCAACTTCCGACTTCACTCACAAACTGCGTGAGCACCACAAGTTGCCATGAGCTGGTTCAACACCCAATTTCCCTGGGACTGACTGCGCCACATGTCAAAACGAGGCTCATAGGGTACTATGAGGTGAGTTCATGTTTACTAACTATTTCTATCTTCCAACCCCGTACAAGATTTCCAGGTCAAACAGCCACAATAATGTGATTCTTTAATACAATATCATTTGTCTAAAATTCAAGTTTGCCATGGCGTCTAGTATGTAATTTTCTCCTGTAAAAAAGCTGTGTCAAATAAACTACCCCGACACACGGCTCGAAGGTGGATAGCATCCTGCAGGAAGGAAGACACACAACGTGGGGGACTGGGACATGTGACTGGGATACATACCATTCACAAAGCCATCCATTAAATGCTGAGCAGCGAAGTGCTGGTATCAATACTATTCCAGCACTATATGCGTTAAAATTGAGTCGAATTCAAACCTGCATCAAACAACTCACCAGTGCATTTTCCAGTACATTTCTGCTTTCTTTCCCTTGGCTGGCTCCTCTCCCTCCCTCCGACTGTTGGTTGCCACACCCCCAAGGTCATAGGCCGCTGGGGAGAGGTAAAAAATATCTATTTCATTCACACTGGAGACTGATGTGATGAACAAGCAGTGAAAAGAATGTCTAAGTTTCATGTAAAAATTTCAAAACATGGAAGCTTTCCATACACAATAGTAAAAAATAGTTTTTGAGATTCACTTACAATAGATATCATTGCAAACACAAAGAATAACAGGTTTGGGTTTTTTCTCATATTCTTCTCAAAATTTCCCTCATTCATTCATTTATTCAATCACTTTTCATTTATTCATTTGTTCAAAGTACTTCTAATGTTTTTCTTTCTTTCTTTAAATTGCCCTTTGAAGTTCTTTGCCTCAACTTTTGCCACTTACCATCATCTGTGTGTTTCTGGTTGCCAGAGCAACCGTCAGCTGACACATAAAGCACCATGGCTCCCGTAGGGGGTAACTCTTTGAAGGCGGAGGCCAGGAAGGTGTTGAGCTGGCCGTAGGTGGGTTTGTACAGGAGGTACTTGTGAGGGTTATCTCTCTTGGAGGTGCGGTCTCCGTTTTCCTGGTTTAAAAAAAAAGTCATATCATAAACCAGTTTCTCTTTACTTCGTATTCTACAGTCTCCTAATCTAAAGAAAAGCATAAGATGAATAGATTTATCTATGAGTTGCGTAGGAGGACAAAATATACTCAGCAAAAAAAATAAGTTCCACCTTTTTCAGCAGCGTGCATCTCCTAAACTCCCAGCACCATTTAGGTAAGATTTTGAGTGCAAGTTACTTCATTATTACGGTACAAGTATGCTGACTTTAAACTCCACCTTGTTAACAGTTTGAAAGATATCAAAAGAAATAATATACTTCCAATCAGCATCATCGTATTTTTTTTAAATAAAAGGACACGCTTTTGACAAACCTGAGAAATCAAGGATTGGGTTTACTTGTTGTTACTGTTCATGACTAAAGATTTTCTCGACCAACACTTAAACCTACTCAAGAAGAAGGGTCTGACTTGTTAGCTGTCATTTAACTGAAAATTATCTCTGTTTGTTGTTAAAGAAGACTGTGGACATGCAGCCCTTCCTGGAGTCATCACGCCTCAAAGACATTCAGGTTGTTTACTGCTGAACTAAACAAACTTGAAAAATATTGAAATCTATACATTGATAATGAAGGTTCACCTGAGTTTTATTTTTTGTCATTCGCTTAGTACCTTTCAACCTCAATCCATAGTTATTCACTTTTCTTCAGAAGAAAGTGCATCCTCTTTTTTTGAAAATGTAATTATGGTGAAAGATAGTACATTTCTTTCAAGATCTGTTGATCAAATTACGTTCAAAGTCTGTACACTTATAATTATGTGATGAAAATAAAAAATAAAAAACAAACAAAAAAAACACCAATTGGCCTGTCCGCCTGTGAACACGAAAGTGCCACAGCCTTGGCACCCATGAAGACTCCTAAACATTCACAAAATTGTGATTAACGGTTTTGGAGATATATGCAGCTGAAAAAAGTGGAACATTAATTTTTTTCTAAGTATAGATACACTAAAACTGAACTTCCAGTCCTGTATATTTAATACATTGTGATTTAAAAGTTTACATTTTCCTAAGCAAAAGAAAATCATAGAATAAATAGATTTCTTTCATAGTTACCCATAAGTAACCTTAGGTTATGCACTAAGTAAAGTTGTACATTGTCATGATTATTATTACAGTATCATTACTAGCCAAGGTCCTGTTGTACGTATTGTTGGCTGTTGTTGTAAGAAGTTTTTTCACCCGCATTCTAAAAATGATGCCAGGGAAAACCAATGCTGAGTGGGGACAAAACTATTCAGATTCACTTGTTTGTCCACCTGAATTGAAAGAACTAAAATTAAACAGCAATTTAAAGCTTTTCATTTTAGTTTTAGGTACACCTTTGCGATTGTAAAACAAAACAAAAAATTCTTATCATTTCGGATTGTTTTCAGTGCTAGTTTCATTTCCTTTGGTGTTCCATGAGAATGGTCACGTGACATGACAATTATCATAAAATGGATATTGCACGAATGTCTTTCAATATTATTTTCATTTAGCGAGTTTTGATCAAACTTTTATTTCAACGAGTTTTAACAACATTGACCTTTTGACAATCATCTTTGTGACGTAGCTTTACCTGCCAATATGAATATTTATGAACGGGTGATGTCATTTACTACTCTTTTTGCCATTGAAATAAGCAAGGTGTAAGAATCGTACAGTGGACTTTTTTTTTTCATACTTCATGTGTGAAATATGGAATTTATTCAACTTGGTTTTTTCCTCTTGACATTACTAAGAGTTGTGGTGTAAAGTACATTATAGCACATCTCTTAGTGACGTAATGAGGAAATAACCCAGTTAAATAAATTCCATATTCCACATGTAAAAATAAACAGAAAATAGTACAGGCACAGTAGGAGGTGAATCAGAGCCATAGAAAGGAAGGAAAAAAAACAGAAAGTCATCAGAGGAGGGAATTGAACCCAGGACCTGCCACGACACCTATTCGCCTGGCCACTGCCATGACAGCAGGCTGAACGATTGAGCCATCTGCCACTCTAGTAAAACATAAAGTTTACAACTTTCTTGTATTACAATTTTAAAGTACAATAAGTTTTACTTATTCATTCATTTATTCAGTTACAAGACACCATTGTAACGCCTTGGTTACCTCAATGACAAAGAGCAACTTCAGGTATTTAATGATGCACCCATTCATTAACTACTTAACCCCAGGGAAAAATTTACATCATAAAGATAATAATAATAATAATAATAATAATAATAATAATAATAATAATAATTATGATAATAATAATAATAATAATAATAATAATAATAATAATAATAATAATAATAAAAATAATAATCATTATATATTTATAAAGCGCCTAAAATCCACTGAATAGTGCTCGATGGCGCTTGACAGAGATAGCTGGTAAAATACAAGAATCACATAAACAATTAGAAAATACAAATGGGTAATAAGCAATGTGTAACTGAGATGTCCTTGTGCCGGGGACACATTACATCATAATCATTTGAAGAGTCCCTTCTAAAAATGGATGATGGGGAAAACAAGTCGGAAGCTTAGAGGCCACACAACAATTGGAATTTGTTTATTTGTCTAAAAGAGTTTTAAGAGTTAAAATTAAACTTTTTATTTTTCAGAACAAAGCCCTGTGGTAAATCGGCACATTGGTCTTTCTCAATGAGCAGATACCACCAAAGGCAGCAGCAACTATTGTTTGGCAAAGATCAAGTAAACTCCATATTATGTACTGCTCATTATGCCATGCAAGATAAGACATGGTGGACTGATCATCTGCCTGTCTTCGTTTCTTGTAATCCAGAGTTTTTCCAACCTCCATTGAGCTGGGTCCCGACAATGCTAAGGCGATATCAAGGGATATGGATAACAAAACATAACAATTTTTTCAGTACATCTTTGGGATTAAAAAAATATGATTCGTATTCTTTCAAATTATTTTAAGGCCTAGTTCCGGAAGCTTGAATATTTCAAGAAATCATGTCACCTGACCTTATCATCCTTATGATAAGATTATTATTATTTTTATAACCATTACTGATATCATCATCATCATCATCATTATTATCATATGGGTGGCTTACAAAGGGAGCCTTCCCAGGGGCAGGGGAGGCATCATAAATCTGATTGGTAAGATCGTCTTGGGGTTCCCGTTCCAAGGTCTGCAGCATGCGAAACATGTCCAAAGTCAGCTCACTGAACTTCACCTGCAGCAGCAGCAGCAGGGAAAGGAAAAAAATTAGACTTTTTTTTAAACATTGTAAATATGAAGTTCCTTTTTATCTACCAGTTGGGGAAAATCCTCTTTGAAACAGAAGCAGCTTATACATGGACTAGGAATATGTATTAAACTAAGGATGAAGCTCTCTCGGAGTAGAGTGCCGACTCACCTGCTGCTGACAGTTGCCCACAATGAGGACCTCTTGCAAGGTGAGGTAGACGGGAGTGCCCTTCTCCAGCGGGGGCGTGTTGAGGGGGTTCAGGCGGTGCGACAGGACAATGGAAGACGAGTCAACATCCACTACACTGATAATGTTGTCTGCCTGTTGATGCACAGATGTGCACAAAAAGATTCAGGAAAAAAAAAACCCTCTTCATTGTTTTTTCCTGTTTGTACAATTAAAAAACCTTGTAAAGATTTTAGAAAAATGTCCTGTATGTCGGTGTGTGTGTGTGTAAATTGGTTGTCAGTCAAGAGAGTATGATGTAAATAGAGTTGTGATACAAACTTCATCCTTCTTCATCAAATAGGCAGGTTGTCATTTGTATAGCTCAGCACAAAATAAATAGAGAATCTGGGAATATAATGTCATGTTTGAGATTTGACATTATCTTCTTCTTCTTCTTCTTCAGTAATATTGAATGACTCAGAGAGACTGAGTATTACTGTCAATGTGTGTGTAAGACCCATCAAGAGCAGAATAAGTTCTAATTGGCCAAATAGAGAACTGTTTAATACCTTGATCTAGTCTTATGGAAAAGGGTGTCAAACAAACTTCTCTTCACCTCAATGAAAGCTTTAATCTCCCCCAGCACAAGATTCCATTCCATCTGGTCCTCGGGCTCATAAGTCCCGGTGTAGTCCTCTATATGCTTGGCCAATTCCTGAAAGTATATCACATTATTAGATACAACAACGTAAAATTGGTACTTTTGTTGATAACCCATATCATGTTAAGGGAATCTGAGTTTAAAGTATTGAGGACATATTATTTCTTCAAACAAACTCAGCAAGGTAGAAGGAACTAAATGCAAAGGCTCAAGTTCACAATAAGAATTCTTTTTATTCTTTTCACCGTATATATGATCCCCTACTTAATCTAAAAGTAAAAACTACATTTATTGATACAGTTACACGTTATAACATTAACTTATTTCATTGACAGGGGCAAACCATTTGGCTGCCTTGGCTGCAGCAATTCCTAGTGATCGATTTCAGCGTGTCATCTCACATGTTGAACCTCTAATTACAGTGCACTCTGAGAGGACTAAGTTTAGAATTACTGCCAAAGATCTGCTCATGGCCAACCAATGTGACTCAATTTTTGACACATTTAACGCAGTTAGTCTGTCTCAATGTCCGTATACTTGAATTGCAATAGCCATGTTTGTTATATTTCTCAATGTCTGTATACTTGGATTGCAATAGGCTTGTTTGTTATAATTTTATTGCAGATTTGGAGTGGTCCTCTCTATTTTTTTAACATGTGTTAAAATGGAAGAGAATAACAAGGACTGACCCTGACAAGATCTCTGACCAGCTTCATTTTCTTCAAAAGCAGACACACCACAATGAACCTGGCATAGTATCGCAGCTTTTTCACCATCAAATCAGACCTGAAAAACAAGCACACAGACTTGGCTAAAGTTGTTTGGCTGATTTTTGTTTTTTTGTTTTTTAAAGAACAGTTTGTTTCTTCTTTTCTTTTTTTTTTCAATGAAAGGAATAGTCATCAACACTAACTTACAACTTGAAGCAAAGTGCATGAAATGATTCTTTATTCCTTTCTAACAACTTGACAAATTTTGGCACTGGGAGAGAGAAGGAAAATAAGGGGAATGAATTTTCCAACCGAATGAGACTGATTGTTGCTATCACAAATTCCAAGCCATAGTTTCACCATTTCTTAACCAAAAATGCTTTTGAGTACAGTGGAATTTGGATAAAGTCACCTTGCTTCGTGTCAACTCTTGCTTGGTGTCAACACATGTCTGTCAGCAGTCCCGTTATTTCCCTTATATTTTTGTTTCTGAAGAAGTCAACAACCGTAGCATAAAACTCACTTGAAGCCAACACTATGGGACTGAATGGGGCGTTAAATCCATGGAAAAAAGGAATAAGTGACTTAATGTGCAGTAATTCTACCATATATTTTTCATTTAATGATTTCAATCCTTGGCAATTGATAAAGCCCTCCTTGCTTAAAGTCAACCTTATTTTTCGATCTCAAGGTGTTGACTTTATCCAGATTCCACTGTACAATAAATATTAACTATTGACCACAAAAAAGATAACCCTATAGAACATCATTAAATCAAAATGTATTGCACTGCTTTGATATCTCATCTTCTATGTAAAGGGCAAACCTTGTCACAGTTATGCACTTTATAAAGACTTTTCATCAATATAATTGTACAAAACTGCAAAAATGAAATGAAACTTCAGAAACAGGCAATTTTCTTGACAGATGTTTAGCTTTGTAAACCTGATTTTAGCAAAAGAATAACTACTTGTAAAAAAAACTGGTGGACAGAAAAAAAAGGGGGAAATATAGATTTTCAAATTATCAAAATAGCAAATATTTTAACGTACTAGCGAGTGCATTATTGAGGGAAAAAATAGTTTTGAAAAAAATGTTTAAATCTATTTATAAATATTTCCACTAGCTATGACTTGAGAAATCACACTCATTTTGTGTTGAGGGACATGGTCTAAATGACCATCATTCAATCAGCAATGCTTTGGTTAGTTTGAATAGGATAAATCATGAAATGCAATGGATTCCAAAAAAATGTAGGCTGAAATTGAACAAAATGTTGAGGGTGAGAGACATATCCTTGTAACTGCAAAATTCACATTTTGAGAAAGTCCTGTTCAAATGTTCAAATGAAAGGTCAAGTTGACATACTGCTTGACAGATTTGAAAAGTATTGTATCCCGAAGAAGAATACAACAATTATGACTTAGTTTGTTTATATAATTTTTCCATCAAGCAAATCAGAGAAACGGTAACTCATTAGACACTTGCTATGATTTGATTTTATTGATTGTTCAAAGACTGCTCACGATCGTGATTAACTCATTTTTCAGTGTTTTGCAGGTACAATAATATGCCCCTCAAATGTATAAATTAGAGGCTCTTAGAAGGGTTCTTTTTTGTTTGTGCTCAGTGAGTAAAATCAGAACAACAGCTGTCTTCCATATCCCTTGAGGCATTCAGCAAAACCAGTCAAGCTTCCAGCTGCAACATACCGTTCCTCTTTGCTAGCCTTTGAGTAGTATGCTCGCATGCGGATCGCAGAGTAGAAAGAGAATGATTCGTTGAGATAATTTGTTTCACTTGTCCTCAGACTGAGAAGTAAAAGGGAACAAAGACAAAAATAAATACAATACAAAAACCTGTAGAAAAATACCAGAATGACATATTTTGACAAGAGGATCCAAACAATACATGAAGTTTTATTTGGCTTTGTTACCCTTGATCATTCTAAATGTGTGCCATAGAATGAGCCAGTCAATAAAAATATTAATAATTATATAAGGTGAATACATGATATGTATAAATCAGAGGTAGTATGAGATTACCAGGCACTTGACTAAAATTTGATTTTTTTAACAGAGTGTTCAGTCTTAAAAAAAGGATCTTTCCTGATCATTTTGCTTTTTGAATCATTCATGTATTTTAATTAGAACCAGAGTTATGGAGTTCAGAAGTCACAAAATTGGTTCTGATTAAGAAAGTAAAAATCAAGGTTGAATTGCACCTTTTATTTTCGAAAGTGCAGAGATATTTCTGATTGGTTGAAGTTCTTGATGAACTTTGTCGACCTCACCACTGGATAAGCCTTCCTATTGATCTAAATCATAAAAGTAATGCAGAGGGAGGCCCACTGACTCATTTCTAGGAGCTAGACTTGCTTTTCAAGCTGTCTGACATATTGTTTCTCTTCGTTTTCCTTAGAAACTGATTCCTAAAACACATCTGATTTCAATGTTAAGGAAATATGATGGAAAAAATTAAATCTTGACACATGTGACTAAAAGAGATTATTTCAATGGCTGGAGGAGTCAGGGGTATGTCCCTCCGACCAAAATTATGATGAAAAGCTTAGATGGACCCAAGAAAAATTTAGCTGGTTCCATGCAAAGCTACGATAGAGGAATGTGCAAAGGTGCAACAAAGAACAAATTCTATTCTATTCATATGGACTAATTATCAATGAAAAGCCACAGAAACAAGCTTTTCAATGATAGGTTGGAGTAAAAAGAGTCAGCCAAAGTAGTATTAAAGGTAAACGAAGAAAGTAGCTCATTTTTATTTTTAAATCAAACTAGACAAGGTTATGAAGAAAAAAAAAATATAAGCAAAATAACAATAGAATAATATAAAACAATTAGAAATTGAATCCAGAATGGTTAAAGGAACTTTTGCAGCGATACCCATTTTGACCCCAGAGAAGACCTCAATGTCGAAAATAGCCTCTAGCTCATTTTGATGCTCTGTGCAAAGTGCCCGGTTTTCGCAGACCGCCTCACAAATATTACATAGCAGTTTTGTGAAAACGGAAATCGAAAATTCAAAGTAAACCCATTCATTACCAATTGAAGCCATTTATACGACAGAGGATTAGGCAATTACGTAGTCCTCGACAACAACACATACGTATTCCAAATTGAGGAAGATAAAATATTTGAAAATTTCATTTGTGTCACCTTAAAGCATTGATAAATGAAACAACAAAAACCATCAACAGAGTGGAGCAAAAGCAATGGCTATTATGATGCTAATCAAATAAACATTTGAACTTTTATAGTGATCACTGTGGATAAGCCCTATATAAATGCTATATTTCAATATTCTAAAAAGAAAAACTTACTAGTAATGATAATAAAGCTGTCCAATCTTGGATGCAATTTCTCCAATCTGCCACCGCTTTAATCCATACTTGGAGTCGAGTATAGATCTGGTCAAAGGTAACAAATTGAATAAAAATCTGTTACCAAGAACCTGATAAAAGAATTCATACAAAGTGAGATAAATCTCTTCTTTTTTTATTTAGTTGTCATCTGAGGTTTTATTTTCTCAAGCGTGATGTACACCTGAAAGGGAAAAATCATTCAACTTGTAAATACATCCACTTTATTTGGATATATTCCTCCCAGCTATGACTATCACAAGTAAAATCAACATTGTACTTCAATCCTATTTTTCTTCTTCCAATCCCTTCTTTATCCCCTGAAATCTCTATCTTTACTTAAAAGCAGTTTTTTTTTATCCCCCCCCCCCCCCCCCCCAAATTATTTTGGCTAAAAGGTTATCCCTTTCTCCACTGGCTGAATCCAAAGGATCCTTTCGGCGCTTCTCAGACTTTTCTCCAAAGGTTGGTCATGCATCGCATAATGGAGGTAAAAATATTAGGTTCCAACAACTCTAAAGCTAAATCAGAACTATTCAATCATTAATCATCCCCTTTCACCATTTTTTTTTTTTTTTTACTCACCACTTCTCTCCTTATTTTTACACCTTCCATCAAATAAGAAAATGCAGTACTTTGATTTTTTATTTACATGTTTTGCTTAGATCTGTTTTAAGCACCTGGAAGAGCTTGTCAATTATAAGAATTTGGTGCTAAAGAAATCTATTTCATTATTATTATCATTAAATATGAAACAAAATAACAGAAGTTTCAAAGTTGAATCCTCCATACCGATGCTGCTGTTGGAATTTCCATAGCTTAGTGTAGACATCAAATGTGCGCCCAAAGTAAGACTGCCATTGCTTGTGTCCATATTGAGGGAGATCTCTGAAAATTTTAATTGATAAGGTCAATCTTTATCTTTCATACTAATTTCTTTCCATCTTATAATTCATCTCATCTTGTTCGTTTATTTATTGGTGGTTTTAGAGCCCAAAAACACATGAGGGTCATAGAAGGGTCCAGGAGAAAGTAAGATGATAGAAACAGTTAAAAGAGAGAACAGGTCAAACCTCAAACACGAGAGAGATGATTTACAATTAATATATCATCTCTCAAAACACAAATACCCATGAAACAAAGAGATGATTTACAATGACAAAAAAAAAAAAAAAAATCTCTTCAAACAAATAAACATAGCCACTCACTACAGCAAAAAGGTCCAGGAAGATTAAGGATCTTTAACTGAATTGCTACACAGTGTCACATGGGCTGAGACGCATGGTAAAATTGAGCCAGTTTTGTCTCCCGAATGACTTCAGTTTGCATGATTTTACAGGAAAAAACAGTAACAAACCCCTTGAATCATATATCAATGCAAGATTTAGGACCTGCAGAATGCTATCATACTTATTTGTTGTTTGTAAATGTGACTGTATGTTTTTTCATGAAGCTGAAGTGTTGTATTGTGAGTTTTTTTCTAAAGCTTTTCATTCGACTTTTCAACTCAGCACTGGAGCGACGGTGATGCTTAATCCAAATAAAAACATTAAAAGCACAAACTCTATTGATTTCCAATCCAATTGATGATTAAAATGATAATTTAGTGGTATCAAGGAGCTATTGGCAAAACAGTGAAGCATAAAAAAAGAAAAAAAACCCTCCAACCTCTGATCTATAAATAGCATAAAACCACAAAATAATGGTCTTTAATTCAAAACTGTACACAAATTCACTTTATTCTTACCTATTTCTATTTGACATTTTTTCTGGTATTCATTAAAATGTTGCATATATTTAGAATACAAGACAATAATAGTAGCGTATGAGAAAGCTGATGTATCAGCGAATCGTCTAGAATGCAAGACAGCTGTGCAAATGTATATAGCCAAACATAGCGAATCAGTTAAACCCACTTTGTGAATAAAAGAACTGTGCGTCTTTAAAGATGACCACCACTGACACTCGTACAAGACAACAACAAAAATCGGACGCAAAAGAAAAGGGGGAAAAAGTAAGGATATAGCATCAGTGTAAAAGAAAAGAAAAAGAAGCTGAAGTGCTCACCAAGGACATCCACCATCTGCCTTTCTAACAATCATCATCCTGCTTCACTTTCAATGATTAAGTTGAGACAATAAGAAATGACATAGAGTTGATTATGTTTGACATGCCTCAGGCACAAATGGAGGATGTCACAAACTGGAACAAGTTTATTCATTATAAACATTATTTAAAGAGCCCTTTGGGAAATTCAGGCAGGATTGCCCCCTCTCTTTAGAGAAATGTATCAAACTCACCGAATTAATTTATTGTAACTGCAGAATACAACCGGCAGGGCCAATGCACAAATACACACTACACTTACATCCTTTCACTCAATCTTTCTATACCTCCCTCGACTATTGCTCACTCACATTCATTCACAAAGAATAGCCATCTCACTCATCCTTCCGCGCACTATAAAACTATTCAAACACTAATTATCATTTATCTTATTTTATTTCTCTTAACAACTAACTAATAACTATTCTATTTATCAGTGTTCATTAAACTACAATTTCTTTGGTATTTATAAACTATTCAATAATGCCTATCACTAAGCTAACAAGAATCCTGTGTAACCTTCGACCACTACCCTTCTAACCTACCTTGACCTACTACTTCCACGAGATCCCCAATTCACTCAATGAGCTAACATACCTACTCTTAGTGGCTGTCTACACTACTCTAAAGCTTCCGTAACAATTATAACATTTTCAACTGTATTTAAAGATGGCAGATGGCCTCTGTTGACAAAATCAGTGGGTACACCTAGTGTTCAAAACACTCTTCAGACAACCTCTAAACTTTACTGTTTAGTTGTTTTGTTTGGTTTGGTTTGTTTTTTCCCCATTCATGGTTTTATCGCTTCTTGGTACTGCTTCTGCACCGTTCATGTAATGCTGGAATGGTCCATCCACCACTAGCCTTCCACTATCTACACACCATACCAGGGAGGGCTTGTTTACAAGAGAACACTAAACACAAGACACTGCAGCAAGCTTGAAATTTAGACCAATGATATTGTACTAAAGAATCACGTGATTGTGATGGTTTTGTATTTTGCTATCCTTCCCTTCATACTGCCTTAGCAGTGTTGGGACCCAACTCCAAGGGGCTGGGAAAATGAAGACAGGCAGATGATCAGTCCACTGTGCCTAATCTTGCATGGCGTAATGAGCAATACATAAGGGGTATTAC